>PVKM010004040.1:0-54074 GCA_004027735.1 Carollia perspicillata | reverse complement strand
GAAGTACAATGGATGGAGGTATTGGATCAGTGGCTGAGGCAGAGGGAGGAGTCAGAGTTCTCTTCTAGGGTTCGGGCCTGACTGTGGGAGTGAGATGCTCTGGTTCCATAGGGGGACTTTTGGAGGAAGAGCGTTTCGGGAAATTGAGATGGCGAATGAGTTCATTTTAGGGTATGACACGTATGTAGTGCCTGAGGGACATTCAGGGCACATTTCTAGGAATACCAGTGGATGAAAGAAGTAAAGGAGTAGCTTGTAAAGGGAGCAAAGAGGCTTAGGACAGAGTCTAGAGGAAAATATCCACTAAAGGATGAATTAGGCAGAGGAATCGAAGAGGGAGCAGGTGGGGCGGTGTCAAAGCAACGCCACTGCAGTAGACACCCTCACGGGGAGAACCGGGTGACGTTCAGATGGCATCCATCTACTCAGAGAAGCATTTGAGACGTTCCACTGTGCGAGTAAAAGAAAGTAAGCTGGACAGTGGTGCTCTTTGATGCTATGTCAAGGGTGATTTACAAAGTGTTAGAACAAAACCTTATTTTAAAACTTTGAGACTTAAAGGTGATCATGTATCTTGACATGGTGTGTAGTGCCCTGTACTCATATCCTGAACTGTCTTGTCACTGCTGCCTGGCAGGCGAAGAGATGGGCAGTGGTGATCCTAGGCTGAGGATGTGAACTCTGTAACTCCTGGGTAGACATGCTGAATTGTGCGGTTTGCAAATGGAAACTAGGGCAGCTCCCTATATGTAGTCTAAAATATTCCATATGGAACTGAACTATTAGTAACTCGTTCCACTGCTGTCTTTGTTAAGTCTTATTGTTTTGTGTATCCATGCAAGAACGGAATGATTTTGTGGTGGCGGATGCAGTGCTTATGCAAACATGCGGAGGAAGTGCTTTATTTTAAACAAAGAACTGAGGAGCATTTAGACACTTGAGGTATCACTGGAGAGCATCAGTTTGCTCTTGGAGTTCTCAGTGGGACTTATCTTCTCCCCTTACACAGCTCAGACCGCCCCTGCCACCCCCTACCCGTTGGTTTCTGGGGATTGACTCAGTGTAACGCAGTAGACAGGCTCTAGTCTTTCTTTTCAGCAAGGTAGAAATATTGCTGCTGTTTTCCTTGCCCTGCTGATGGGTTCCAGCAGCATGCTGGTTAAAGGCCAAACATTAGGGCTCCGAGAATATTAGGGAGCGGTGAGTATAGTTAAGATGGGTTATACTGTTGAGTTTTTGCAATTGTAGATTAATTTTTTAATCTTCAATTGCACTGCTAACAATCAGAGTATTTGCATAAAAGTGAAATGCTTCTTGAAATCAATCATTTAAAATTTTCAAGCGTAAGTTTCTTTTTGTAGTTGTAACAATAATATGAAAACTACAGATGTATGCAGAGTTCCAGGTTCTTGGTGTGTATGCCACAGGAAGTTGCCGTGTCTTTTTTCTTTTTCTTCCATGTGTTAGTAGTAATAAGTATTAACTTGGAATTTGAGTACTACAAATTTAGTACTATATTGAAATCTCATGGTAGCATCACGTTTTGGCTTATGGCTCCTTTAATAATATTGATGGGAAAAGATTAGAATGCCTTTCTAGAATACTCAAAAATTTAAGACATCTTAGGCTCTCGACTCTGTGCCGCCAAGCTCTCATGGACGGCGTGAACAGAAAGTGTTCGGAGTTGCAGTGCGTCAGTGAGGAGCTTGGGGAGGCTGTATCCAGCGCTGACCCATGGAGGGTTAAGTTAGTCGTTTAATATTTTGTTAATTAAACCCTTTTACTTAGCTAGGGTTATTCAAGAAATCCTAGTTTGTATTTTGCTGCCTTCAAACTTTGGGTAGAGAAATAGCTTAAAACTCTGCATTCTGTTTGGAGACGTAATTAGCGTGCCAGCCACCCTTCTTTTCCTGTGCAGCTCGGTCAGACAGCCTCACCATCTCGGTTCAAACGGAGATCTCCAACATATGGCACAGACACTGTGGGTGTTATGAAATCTATAAGAAGCATCATTGCTATTGGCATACTAAATGTATTTATTCTAAAAATAACTTTGGAAGTTACAAACACCCTCACAGATTTAACACTTTTGTTGCTCTCTGACTAATGAGGAAATAAAAAAAATTAAATTATGTATTTGGGGAATTTTAAAGATGTTTTCGATGTTGCCTGAAATAACTCATATCCTGCTTGTGAAATATTCAGAGGGTTTTTAATTTAAAATAAATCAACCTAGTTAACTGGAAAAAGTCACAGTCATTGCCTACGGCAGATTCTTTATGCTCATAACAGTGACAAATTAATATCTTTTTTCTAAAGATTTTACTTATTTATTCTTAGAGAAAGGGGAAGAGAGGGAGAAAGAGAGGGGGAGAGACATCATTGTGTGGTTGCCTCTCTCGCACCCCTAACCGGGAACCGGGCCTGCAACCCAGGCATGTGCCCGGACTAGGAAGCGAACAAGCAGCCCTTTGCTTCACAGGGTGGCACTCAACCCACTGACCCACACCAACCCAGGGCACAAATTAACGTCTTGTGATTTAAGGGTCTGTTTTCCTTGACTGTAGTGCCTTAGTTTGTTTAAGCAGGAATTGTATTTATTGGACCTCTTTAAAAAATGTTTTAGTTTTTAAATTTTTATTATTATTTCTTTAAATCCTCACCCGAGGATGTGTTTACTGATTTTAGAGGGGGTGGGAAAAGAGAAACATTGATTAGTTCCTCTCATACACACACTGACCCAGTGGAACCCGCGACCTAGGTATGTGCTGTGACTAGGCATCAGCCCCACCGCCACCTCGCCCCACAGCCTTTTGGTGTATGGGATGATGCTCCAACCCGGCCAGGGCAGGGCTTTTTATCATTGATTTTTTTAGCTAAACTGCAGGAACCCCCACCCTTCTTTTTCATGAGAACTACATATCAAGTCCAATAAGTATAATGAAGGAAAAAATGACTTACAACCAGCTTTATTGAGGTGTAATTTATATACCATGAACTTTACATATGTTAAGTCTACAGAAAGGCCTGATGTTTATGTAAAACAAGAACCCTGGGGATTACCGGAGTGGTGATTATAAATGTGCATCCCCAGGCGTCTGGCCTTGCCTTCTCCCCATATTTTGACTCAGTGGGACTCACTTGGCTAATATTAGGACACTTGCTAAAATTGAAGAGACTCAGTGGTAAGACTCTGAAATTCCAGTTCTTTTCCACCTCTTGTTTATTAAGAAGACTTTTATCTCTGAATTTTTAAACTCACATGGAGTATTTTTAAGTTTAAGAATATGAAATCATGCAGTATCAGGTTACCATAATCACAATACAAACATTTTAATTCGTGGAGGGGAGAGTCCTTAAAGTATTTCAAACTCATTCTTTTTGCGTTCATTTTGCCTTATGTAAGCATCACGGCCTTTCTAAAGGCTTCTGGAAAATGTCACCTTTTTATTTTACTTTCACATTGGAAATGCCACAGTTAAGCAACTTCTGAGGAGGAAGGAGGAATGAAAGGTGGTTATTACGTGTCTAGGTTTGAATTTAAAACATTCGGCCAGTTCTAGTATGAAGTGTTTTGTTTACCAAGAACCTTGGCAGTCTTTGTTACGTGCATGGCAAGTTCCTTTGGAAGGAGAATATCAAAGCATGAAAGTGAGAATAACGGTGACCTGCATCAGGTCCCCTACGGAGCCCTCTTTGCCGGTGTGCAGCGTGGGAGGAATTGATGCAAGCTGCTTAGAAACTCTCTTCCCCAGGGACACGGGTGGCGTCGTTTCACAGCACAGGGGAGGTTCTGGAGATCTCCGCCGCCAGTCCCAGCACATTGCCGGCAGTGATGACTCTTTATCTCGTCAGCGTCTTCTTTGAAGTTGTTTCCGAGTGCCCTGGCATTTGTCATCTCTACCACTCAGTTGGTCTCATGGATAGCGCCTTATGTGATTCATTGATTGTAATGTATTAGATGATCTTAAGGTACAAACTGTAGTATAAAGTTTTTCTTTTGCTTAAATTAGATAGGAACAGTATCCCAAGTACCTAAAACACACAAGAACAAAATATCAGGTACTTAGTTGTTTAACTCATTGTATAGGGGAGTGACTCTCTGGAGCAGTGGTTTCTGAACCTGGGTGTGCATGGTGGTCCTTCCTATAATAGGAAGGGGGAGATTTTTAGAACTAGGAACTCTGGTGTTCTGTCCCTAGAGATTGACTCAGACCGTCCTGGTTGGGGCTGGGGAGTGTTCAGCTTAAAGATACTCCAGGGAATTGTTCTTCCAGTGGTCACAGAGCACCCGAAGAAAACATTGTACTATGAAAATGAAGTTTGCTTGTGAAGGATTTCTCAGGACATAACCATTTACTCTAAGAGTTCAAACACATTCACACAGAAGTGGAAGACTCATGGGCGCCGGTGTTGTGAGGGAAGTTAGGACGGTGGTGGACACCCTGGGGGTGTGTTAGTGTTGAGGGTAGGGGGGGATCAGCGTCATTAAGTAGTATACTTCTGCTTCCCATACCTGATTATAAGACTGAGGGTGAATTCAGTTACTTTACGTCATGATTTTGTTTGCATCTCTCTTTCGTTTTTAGTAAAGGAATAGTTATCTTGTTTCCTGTAACATTGGTTTCTTATAATTGTGTTCTATTGTAAGGATCATGGTGTCAGGAGCCAGGTTGGTTAATTATTCACACATCTCACGATGCCTAGCTTAGTGCCTTGACTATAGTAGGCATTTTATAAAATATTTAATTACAGATGTCTAGGCAGTGTCTCAGTGAATGAGCTTTCTACCAAAATTACTACATTACACGATATTAAGGCTGTAATTATTGTGTACCAGGAAGATTGAAGCTTAGGCAAACTCTAAGGTATTATTTTTACCAGTCATCTATGTTTCCCCCTCCACCCCCCACATCTCTTTTCATCTGCCTTGGCTGGAGGGCTGCTGCTTTTCCTCATTTTGTAGCTATAACTGCAAATTGGATCGTTTTGTTTGATGCCTTGAGACATGTCCCAGCTCTCAGTCTAAGATAGTGAGCAGGATCATCCGAGGCCCTGGGTTGCTTGCGACTGTCGAGATTTGTGCCACTGGCCCTGGCAGAGTCGTTAACAGAGCCCTCAGTCACTCCCAAGATGCTAACTTGTGGAAGCACCCTTGGACCCTGGGGCCGTCCAAATCACTGGTTGGCAAATTGAGTTCTTGCCTTCACTTGTCCTTAGAGGCCAGTCACGGGCTCTGCAAGCTCATCTTTTGTTGGGCTAATGCTTGGCCTGTGTCTGCGTTTTGGTTTCTAATGCATGGATTTCTAAACCCCCAAGTCTGGGGTAACAAGCAGCATTCTTACAGTGAGATGGTCCTCTCTTGCTCTTCAGTGGCCCTGTTACACCGTTGGCCCTCAAACAGGACAGGTTCAACTGCACAGGTCCGCTTATACACGGATTTCCCCCAATACGTACTATAAATGTATTTCCTCTTTCTCATGATCGTCTTAATAATGTTTTCCTTTCTCTAGCTTTATTTAAGAATATAGTACAGGGTGGGCAAAAGTAGGTTTACAGTTGTTCGTAAGAATGACGTTGTAGGTTATGATGATCAGAATGGCTTTATTAACTCAGAAGAATGTCACAATGGCACAGTGCTCTTAGGTACAGTCTTATAAATGCTCAAATAAGTAACGCAGTAGTTAATGAGTAAATAATACAAGAGCAGACTGTGTTTCCTGTGCTCACAACTGGAAACCTACTCTTGCCTACCCCTGCATATAACACATAGCACATGTAGTATATGCGCTGATCGGTGGTTCATGTTATTGCTGAGGCTTCTGATCAGCAGCAGGCTATTACTAGTGGTAGTGAGTTTGGGCGGAGTCAAAAGTTAAATGCTTTTTTCCTACAGTAGAGGTGAGGGGTTGGTTGGCACTCCTAGTATTGTTCATTAGTCAAGTGTATTACGTATTTACCAAGGTTGGCTCAGAGAAGTGGAAAATATGTTTTTGTAGAAAATAGATTTGTTGAAATACATTCCAGAAGTGCAGATTGTCAGAACCCTTAATGACTCTGCCAGCTGTTTTCCTAGATGGGCACTAGTCTCCTTTTGAAGATCAAGATGTTGTGTGTGCGTGTGTGAGCTAGAGTTTTTGTTAGACTGTGTTTTAAGTAGGCCTTTTAAAACCGTTAGTGCTTAGTGTCTTACTTTCTCAGTTCCACTTTAAGTTCTACGTAGCAGTGAATTTGCCTTTGCCCCTCCTCTGTTTTTCTCCCTATTAATCATGATACTTAAATTTACCTTCCACTGCTACCTAATTCTCCCCTCCCCAAAACATACGAATTATGCAAGGTAAATCTCAATATAGTAGTACAATGGTTTGGATTCAGAAGGAAAGTTGTTGCTCACATACTTAAAAAAAAACAGTTATATTATATGGAGAAAATGTTATTCCTTTTGTAATTCTTAATAGTACCACTGACATCATCATAAAGGACATTTAGTTAATATTTTATATATTAGATTAAAAAGGGCATCACACGTATTTCAGCTTTCAATTCTGCTGTATCCAGTTACTCACCTCCAGCAACTGGGACACAGAAGAGCTGCACTCCCCTGCCGAGACTGCAGCCGCCTGAGCTCATTTGAAGGCGTCTGTGGCCCGCAGGGCCCGGGACGAGGTCTGAGAACGAGGGAGGAGCCCCACGCTCCGTCCCAGCTTTGGAGGGGCAGAGGTGGGAGCTCTCGTCTTTCCCGGTCACAGCTCTTGCTTCCGTGACGGCCACTGGCTGGATGGCTGGTTTGTTCGGCAAACTGAGCCAACATCAGATGAAACGAGTGGAGAATTGTGTTTTCTGGTTTTAATATTTGTGGTAATTTTTTTCCTAGGACGATTCCAAAAGGTTTTTCACATACAACCTTTCAGGAATATAGTTTCTACAAGCCAGATTATTCTGCATTTTATTGCTCTTGTCCTTGGGTAGTTCTGCTGGGTAATATTTACTCTTTTTTTAGTTAAATATGGTAGTAGAAAGTCATGTGAAGTCTAGGTATAAAATCTACAAATTGACTTTGTAAGTAGGAGACTATCTAATACATATTCTTATATTACAAATTGTATGTGGGGGGGGGCGGGAAACAGACGTTGAGTACAGACCAAACACTAGCACTCTGCTGCACCGGGCTGCCTTCTTCTGAAGACAGGCTCAGAGCAGTTCGGGAAGTTTCCGTGTGTGCCTGCTGTAGAGCCCAGGGTTGCGGTGCAGGGGGCGTCTGGGTCCCTTCATTGTCTCTGTTGGTTGCCCTTCTCTTTCCCACAAGGCGCGTGCGCCTGGGAATAAAGGACAAGCAGTGAAACTGAGAATGGAAGAAGAGGAGGGATAGAGTTACACGTGGAAAGAGTCGTGTAATAAAACCCTCCTCTGATGGATTAAAATCTTTTCAAAAGGAACACTTTCCTCAAGATAAGACTGTTTTGTTCCTGTTTCTTTGACCCCCTGTCTAGTTAGCTCCTGAACTCCTGAGGCCGAGTTTGCGCAGCCTCCTGCGCTCCTTCTGTCCAGCTCTGGTCATTAGAAAATGTGCTTTGGCTTTCCCACCAGCCGTCCTCTGTCGTGGTGCTCACATCGTTCCCTCTGACCGCAGTTGTCCTTCACTGTCCCCAGCTTATCCTCATGGTTCAGTCTGCTGGGTCTCCGGGAAAGCCCACGGGTCAAGTCCTGTGTCCTGCCTCAAACCGCTGTGGTCTGCACTGCCTTGGCTCTCGTGGCCGTGCAGTCCCTGTGACATTGGAAAGCCCTTGTCTGCTGATGTCGTCCCTCTGTTACACAGGCATAGCAGAGGCCGGTACTTGGGAGGGCCATGTGCACGTGGGCTGTGATGCTGCTAACGCTTCTCAGTCATGTGACATGAGCGTGTTGTTCTGGCACCAACTGCGTGGGTAGCTCTAAGGGAACGTACGTGGTGCAGACTCTCACGGGGCTTTGGACACCACAGAGCTAGATAGAGTCTTGAGGGGATGAATTTTTGAATCTAGTAGAAAAAGCAGTCTGTCTCTTTCACCTTGATTATTGATGTCCTCTTCCAGGCCTAAAAATAAACCATTACATGTTTCAGGTGATTCACTGGCATTGTCGTCTGTGCGTCAGAGAAATCATACTGTTCTGCATATATTTAGTGCGCTGTGTACTATCTTTGTCATTAGTTTGATTCTTATAGCACGTGTTACAGCAGATCTTAAATTCATTTTATCAGCTCACTTTGGGTCTACGTTCACTTAGTAAAGAAACGCTATTTGTGAGAATCTGCCCTATTCAGACACATACAGCAATGAATAAGGTACAGGCATTATGTTGGAGTGACTTATGTTGTAGTCATAAAGACAGATATGTGTGTGAGTAAGTGCAGTGAATTCTTACAGGCGCTATGATAGAAATATACATAAAAGACCAAAACCCCGTAATCATAGCCATTAACACTTGAAAGTATGACATTTAGCGAGCCCTAAGTACTCCAGTGAGTTCCAGATACATTACAATTGAGAATTAATGGAGGAAGCAGAATTGCTATGTAGAAGGCGTAGACACTGGTGTTTTCTGCTTGTACAGATCAGCCTGGTCCAGAGCCACACAGTTGATCCCACGGTGGGGTAGAAGCGTTCCTCGACTCCAGCGACAGCATTAGAGGACAGTTTCATCCCCAGTGCCCAGTGCCGTGGTGGCGCTTAATGCTGGAGACATCAATAGATTAGTGGTAGTTTAACCATGGAGGCATTACTATTTCGAGTTAGGTTTAAATGGTCATTGAATAATACAGTGAGTCGAAAGTATAAGTGGTTTATTTTAAAAGGGCTCTTTATTAATCACCCAAACCCCCAAACTCACATCGTAGGAAAGCTTCACAGGAAAGCAAATGGCGTCACAAGCTACGAGTGTGCCCTGGCAGACCATGCACTTAGAAACAAGCAGAACCCTTCCAGAACCTTTGTGTGCCCCCGTGCCTGACGTGCTCTGGGGACTTCTGTGCTGCTCCCCAAGTCTGTCTGTGGATAGGCTAGGACAGGCTGGAGATCAGTTCTCAACCTCACCATCGAAGGAGGCCTCTCGCCCTGTGTGAGGGGGGGACTCGGGGACATAGGTGAGTCCATGTGAGAATGGCGTTGGGACGAGAGGAGAAGAGCTGGTTTTGGCTGTCTTTAAAGAAGAAATGGTTAACTTGGGATCATGCAAGTTTTACTACAAGCTGTGTTACGTATTTTTAAGTGACTCCTACATTTCAGGGAATTTTTATATTAATTTAGTGTTCCCAAGCACTGAGAGGCAGGTAGGGGGATTTTCTCGTCTGTTGAACAGATTGCCTCGTGGGCCTGGCACTTTTTGGCAGGGTCGTCCTTTTTCCCTTTCCAACTCTTCCCCTGTTCCATTTTCTCGTAGACCTTCCGTCTCTCGCCCTAAGTGTGTCATTGGCAGGGCTCTGAATCCCACAGGCTACGGGAGAACAGCAGGTCACTCTCTTCATAAGCTGGGACTAAAGTTAAAGCAGAATGCACGTTGCTCAGACTTGCTGGTTGCCTCCGACTTTCGGTATGTGCTTCGCCCGTTTTCGTCTTTGGAGAAGAGACCGTTGGGAAGACATCGGAAAGTGAGGAGCTTGTTGGAAAAGATCAGAAGCAGGGATGAGGAGGAATGAAAGTAATGCTTTAAGGAAAACAGGTGTCAGTATGTTTATTTTCTTATTTGAACTTTATGAAGATCTACTTTGATTAAACTAGCCGCACAGGTACCTTAATGGTATCTTGTGTGAGCTATTTGACCCTGCCAGCAGAATTTGATACGGATATTATCAAGTGCTTGATAGCTTTATATTTGATGTCAACAATGAGTTGGGTAAGTTACATTGCATTAGTGCCCTCTGCTAATTGATTACAAGTGAAGGGGACTCAGCACTTCCCGGACAGTGGGCGACAGGATCTGGAAGTGGGAACGTCGGCGAGCAGACGGTCCCCGACAGCATGAGAGACTATGTCCAGGTCCCCGCTGCTGAACTGGAAAAGCCGTATGAACTGACCTCGACAAGGGAGCCAGCCACGCTTCTGTGCCTGAGTAGGTCCAGGGATTCCACCATGGCCGTTCTCACGGTGCTTATAAGTTCAGTGTGCTCTCATTTACAATAGTGGGTGACTATTGCTGTTATGATTACTGTTGCCACAGTCTTTTTAACCTTGTATTATCTTTAATATGTTCTCATTTTATAGAAACCTGAGTAAGTTTAATGTTTTAAACCTGGCTTTATGTACCTTTATAGTTGGTAGCTTTTCATTTACAGTACGTGGTCAAGAGGGTGTTTTTGTTTTGTTTCATTGGGTGTCGTGGAGGAACTCCATGCGATTGCTCATTTTCCTACATGAAAGTGCATTCCTGGTCGGTCACACTTATTCCTGCAGCATGTTCACTGGTCATGGTGTGTGGAATGCTAAAACGTTGAATTTAAAAATTGTTCGGTATGTGAGTTTACTGTGGCAGTTACCCTTGGACGTCATCAGATGTGGTTGGAATCCCAGCTCCTCTGCTTACCAGCTGTGTGATGGGACCCACGGGCTCCCTGAGCCCCCGTTCCCTCATTTTTCAGACAGAGGGTGGCACCACCTGCGTGAGAACGAGGATGAGTGAGTGAGTGAGTGATAGAGCAACACCGCGCACACACATCGTGTCCAGAAATGGTACTTCCCCCACCCCCGATGCTGATGTCGTTACTGAAAGCTTATTGCGAGCCACCCATAATAATTGCTGTGATTTTAGATGATGAGTTTACAGCAAAGATTGCGCATTGTTGGGGATGTTGTCTCAAGGGCCCCAACCCCCTGCGGACCCCTCTTGTGGTACTTCTGAGTCACTGCACTGCTAACAGCAGCTACCATCTTATTCCGTGCTTCCCATGTGTTAAGCTCTTAATAAGAACTTCGCATACAGTTGTATATAATTTCCCAATAAGCATGAGAAGGGCATGGTTATACCTATTTGACTGTTGAGGAAACATACGTGAAGGAAGAGAAAGTGAGCCCCCGGCCGGACAGCGAGAGGCCTCGGGCTCACCCCAGGTCGTCTGGCCCAGACCCCTGCCCGTCGCCCCATGCTACCTGCTGGGCGCCTTGCCCTTTTCTTCCGCCGTCTCCCCAGTAGACCTCAGCTTTCTGAGAGTGGGGACTGGGCAGTGCATGTATCCCAAGGTCACAGTTGTCGCAGACTCTTTAAAGTAAAAGCAACATAGAATATCAGACAGGGTCAGTGTAAATGAAATTTAGCAGCTTGTTAAGAATCCCTAACTGTTGAAAATAGCAACTCACCATCCCGACGGGGAGCTCAGGCCACTGAGGCTTGTTTCCAGCCCCGTCGCCGGCCTCTTTGCCGTGATGGCCGTCTGCGTTTACCGTTCCTTTGGCCTGGCGTTCGTGCTGGCACAGTACTCGTTTTAATCTTCTTAACAGGTTGTCAGCTTCTTTCATCGCGAGTACCACGCACTAGCTCAGTGCCCTGTATGAGTTAATGCTCCGTACAGGTTTGATTTTAACCTGTTTCAGCGTACTGCCATTTATCTGAAGTATATTTGTATCATGCACAGTGAACACAGAAATCTGAGTTTTGCTTATGTGGCTGTTACCCTTGTTTTTCTTTGTAATAATCAGGTTTGTGTTTCGATTTTGAACTCTAAAAAGAATTCAGGCATTTTGGTGTTAATATGAAACAATCTCCTAACGGACTCTTTAGCATTGTTTTTGTCCTGTTAAAGTAAAAACCATGCTGAACAGTGGACAGCATTTTATATTAGCAGCCTAAGTATAGACTGCTGAGTTATTCACTACTTTTTATAACAGTTTATAGACTCCTCAAGGCCAAAGATCGTGTGTCCTTCATGCCTTCCTGCACCTGTGGCATCTAGCATGATACCACATAGTAGCTGCAAGTGAAGTATTTGGAGGCTGATGGATTCTACCACTAGTATGTACCAGGACTGTGGGTCAGTCTTACGTGTTTCGGCCTGTGCTGGGCACTCGGTCGACAGCTGGTGTATGGCCGCATGTGTGACTGATGCTGTGTACTTCACGGGCAGAGTGGGATCTGAGGGAGTCCCTTGTGTGACGATAAGATAGTGGCAGATGTCTGAGATCTGAGTTCTTTTCAGCTTCCAGCTCCAGTGTTCCCTCCTTCCCTATTTTGGTTTTTAAATGTATGCAAATGCACACTTACACAGTGACTTGTATAGCCCAGTCTCCTGAATCGTGAGAATAATTTTATAATGGCTCAAGACCAATGTTCCTATTAAGTTATTGGTTTGCGGGGCAAGAGAACTGATTCTTCCCACTTACGTAGTTCTTTCCATGGAGCTGAGGTCCTGGAGGAACTTGAAGGATTGGAGCGAGCCCTGGTCTTCTGGATCCAAATCCATTGCTCCTTCCAAGGCTTCAACACTGAGAATATATACAGCAACCTTTGAGCATTTAAAAATAATTCCTGGACGTTCCTTTCAGCGTGTTTCCCCATCTACTGTAGTTTCTTATATGACTGTCATCTAAATAAAAGTATTAACTGTTTTCACCAGCGAGGAGTGAACTGTCATTCTAAGACCCCTGTGGCTGGAGCTGAGTGGATTGGGTCCAGCAAAGGGAGGGGGGAGTGGGGCAGAGAGCAGTGTGAGATCAGAGAGGAGGTAAGGGGAACTGCGATTATGTACTTGCTTTATAGGGCGAATTCTGCAGGGTTCTGTGTGTGTGTGTGTGTGTGTGTGTGTGTGCATGTGTGTATGCATGCATTCTCACACATGCCCCCAAATAATTTGGTTTTGAACTTTGGAATCACTCATTAGTACTTGACATCTTTGGGGAGGGGAGAAGAAATTTAACTTTTTCATCCTTTTTTATCCTTACCTGAAGATGTGTTTATTGATTTTAGAGGGAGGGACTGAGGAGGAGAGAGAGACTGAGGAGGAGGGAGAGAGGGAGTTCGGGGAGAGAGACAAACAGAGAGAGAGAGAGAGACATCCATCCATCGGTTCTCTTACGCACCCTGACTGGGGATTGAACCCACAACCTTTTTGGCGTACAGGGCAACACTCCAACCAACTGAGCCACCTGGCCAGGGCAAACATTTTATTTCTTAATCAGTACCTAAATATGTATGTGTTTTTCAAACTGTTTGACAGTTTGAATTTTTCCCCTTTATTTTAAATAACCCTTAAAATTTAGAGACTTGAATTTCGGGGTCCATTTACAGTATAAATAATCTCTGTGCTTTGTGATTTTATTCTCTTTTGAACAGGAGTGTGTTGCTGCTGCTCCGCTTTGCGTCCTCGCTACAAGCGCCTGGTGGACAACATATTCCCTGAAGATCCAAAAGTAATTTGACCCACATCTACTGATCCTTCTCTTTGCTGACCCATCCTCCCCCCTGCTGACCTCCCTAAGGTTTCCCTCAGTTCACTTCTCTACTTTTACCCCTGAATCACACCGTTTGTTCTGCTATCTGTATATCTTTTGCTTTTAAATGACCAATGCTTGCTTGTCTAATTTTCAGGTATTTTTCATAGATTGGGCATAAATTTCATAGATTGGGCATAGATGGACAGGTGATGTTCTGTCTGTATAGTTCCTCGATTTAAGTAATACTGACTCATCAACATTTACGAACTGCTGAGAACCAGATTATTTGTGCAAAATGCTGAGAACACCGCTGTGAACACAGACCTGGCTTTCTGACCTCACCGTCCTCATAGATGAAAACGGGCAGTTGCAAACCGTGTTGCGTGAAAGGGGCCATGACAGAGAGGAAGTACAGGGAGCTCCTGGGGTCGGCTGGAGTGACATCTGATTTGGGTTTGGCAGAAGAAAGAATGACTGGGACTGGCCACAGTTTTTAGAAGAGAACCTTGAAATGTAAAGTGAGAGTTCTCCAGGCAGAGTTTGTTCTCTTTTTACTTAAATTCTTACAAATTTTATAAATAAAAGTTACTTTACTATAGAAGATTACAGGTTTCGAAGCAACTGGGTTTAGTTTAAAATGTTTTGTTTTGGCATTTCTAAATTTTCTAAGACGCCTTTGGTCTAGTGTTTGTGGATATGAATAAAAATTATTAACATAGGTTCGATTTCCAGAATTTTCTTTATTTTAAAATGTAGCCATCAATAGAAGCCCTTTGGCTGTCTTAACATTCATTTATGTATCCCATGAGCTGTACCTCATCATTCATCAAATCTGATCTAAACATTCAGCTATTGGAGGAGGCTCATCGATTACATACTGCTGGCTGCCAGATGTCCTGCATAATTTGTGGCACATTAAAAACCCTGAGGTATGGTCCTGCCTGTAAGGAGCTTTCCATCCATTGGCTGCTTTAAAGGAAAAGCACACTAAACATTAAATCACAGTGCATAAACCAGTGAGTGAAACGGGGTGAAGCAGGTGGTGGAGTTCTTTTCCTGTAAGGCAGGGAGGTGTCACTGCGGATGGGCAGTCTCTGGGAAGCATGCTCTGAGAAAGATTTGCGGAGCTTTGAAAGAGGCTCACCGCCTGGAGAAGTAGAGATCAGTCTCTTTGTTGCAGGTGATAGGCCAGGCGAGGGAAAGGTTCGGAAAGCAAGAGGTAGGTTTGAGACCGAGAACCTTCATGTTGCAGACTAATGGATGCCAGTCACGCTGGCCACGGTTTCTGATGCACAATTTCAGAAGTATCGTTAGCAGACCCACTGTTCAGATCCTTTCCCTAAGTAGTCAGGGACAGCCGGGTACTGAAGATGGGGTGAGGCCACGTTATGGGGGAACGTGGTGGACAGTCCAGGTGTGTGCTGTGTGCACTTCAGTGGTAGGTGGTGAGGGAGCTCTGGTCGTGGAAACCGTGGCAGGTAAATTAGAGAATGATTGCAGAAAGAATATTTTACCGGGCACTTAGGTGAGGTTTATTTAAATAACAGTCTGTACAGTAAGGTTAAAAAGAGATTTACATGAATCTTGCTGCATAGCTCAGTCGACCACATTTCTTATTTTTAACTCATTCAACAAAAAGATAATCTCGTATATCCAAAATGGCCAGGCAGTAGGTGCCCCTAGTGCAGAGGTTCAGTTGTGGGTCCTGCCTTCAAAGAGCTGTCGAGTGAGGGGACACATGGCCCAGCCATTCCTTAAAGTGACTAGCAGCGTGATCTTGGGCCAGTCCCTCAGTTTTCCACTATGAAATTAAAATTATAAATAGTACTTAGTTCATAAGGATCTCGTGAAGATTAAATGAGTTAACACAGTTCTTCGTTCACGGGAGTTCCCTGGTGTCCATCACAAGTTAGCACTTGACTGGCATTTGTTTGAGACTATAAAAACGGCACGACAAAACGTGACCATAGAGATAAGTGCCGTCAGCGAAAAGAGCAGGGTGGAGGAACCCCTCCCTCCGACCCGGGAGGGGTGTCGTGAGGTGCGGCGACAGCTCTCCTGGAGGATGCCGACCGCGTCCCGCACGCTGGGTGACGGTGATGAGAAGCAGAGCGGTGGTCGCCCAGAGACGGAAGGTCACGAGGGGTCTGTGGCAAACTGTGGGGTACTTGCGTCTTGTTTGTTACTGATGGTTCCACAGATGTATACAATGGTCACATTTCAAATAACGTATACTTGGGTGCAGGTTATTGTATAAATTATTCCTCATTAAAATTAGTAAGGGGTAAAAATAGTGGGTGAGATGTCATCATGTTTAAATGGTGATGTTAGAGTAATGCATCCTTAGGAAGGTATATTTCAGTGCTTTGCCTAAATGGACATTTCTTCAACTTTTTAAAAATTCTGCATATCCAGAGTAGTGGATATTAGCACTAAGGAAGCTATGTCCAGAAAGGCTCAGCATAAATATGGCTTCATCACCAATCTAGAAAGGGGAAAAAAGCAGCAAGTAGCACTTAGAACTGCAAGCAATAAGCATGAACATACAGATAACCTGCTGATCTTTTTGTCATTGTTAGGATGGCCTCGTTAAAGCCGACATGGAGAAACTGACGTTTTATGCAGTATCTGCCCCGGAGAAGCTGGATCGAATTGGCTCTTACCTGGCGGAAAGGTTGAGCCGGGATGTTGTCAGGCACCGTTCTGGGTAAGGGAAGGCCTTGCTGCCGATACTGTGTCTTTGGGAAACTCTCCCTAGGCTGACTCACCCTGTAAGCTATTCTGCCATCAGGCAAACGTGCTTTATAGAGGACAAAGCATCCAAGGAATTGTGTCATACCACACAGACGCTGCAGCTTTTATTGCTCTCGTAGGGCTCGGAATTTAAGAATAGACCCCTGTGAGTCCATGGAGTTGCCTTCGGCTTAAGTGTCCATTAATTTCTGACACTTCTGTAATGGAAATGGTAGAAATTGACTCCCTTAGTCTATTAGTCTGGTCCAGTCATTTAAAAACCGGTCTCTAAATTGAAAACCAAGATCCCGTTAACCAGCTGGTTTTTAACACAGCTCCAGTGTTACCTGTGCGCAGAGTAATAAAAGAGAACAGTGTGAGGCTTAGGTGTTAAGGTTCAGAGGTGGTAAGCACGCTGCTTTGAAATGATGCTTGCTGTAAAACTCCCTACGAATAAAGGTCTTCCACCTTAATCCCTTTTCTGAGCTTGAACAGTAATAATTTGTGTAATTCGGATTAACAACTTGCCCAAATTGTCATTTTGTGATCCTTCTGGCTTCTTAGAGTACTCTGTTCTCCCAGTGGTATATATTGGCTTTCTCTGCTTCCACATTGTTGTCACACAGAACTTCTTTGTGAGTCTCAACACAAACAGTTTTACAGTTGATTACTGAAGCAAAGTTAACTGAAGTCTGAATTTTAGTTTTTACTGTAAGCTTTAAAATTCAGTGAATTTATAAGGTAAATCTATGAGACACTTCCTTATAATCTGTTCTTGCTGATGTTTTATATATTCATGTTTGCAAATACTAGTAGATTATGTTGAAAATTTAGGCACATTGCTTATAATATTATTTTGGGTCAGATGCAAAAACATGGTTAAAAGCCTGGAAAAGAGAGAATGTCCTTGTTTACGAAGGCAAGTGTCCACGCAGGTCCTGTGAAAGGGGCTCTGACAGAGCCCTGGGCAGGAGGGAGTGGAGTGGTTCAGTCCAGTTGCAGTCCCACTCACCTGAGGGCTGGTTTGTATCTAAGACCATCCGTGCTCGAGAGAACCATGGGCTCACTTAGAAACTACTGAATCCGCCTTCCCACGTTCTGTGCACTTAAATAAACTCGTTTGAATTCTTCAGTGAGAAGCACTCAGAATTTAGACAGCTGGAAATGCTCTGACATGAGCACTATCTTACATGTAGGTACGTCTTAATTGCTATGGAGGCCTTGGACCAACTTCTTATGGCCTGCCACTCTCAAAGCATCAAGCCATTTGTAGAAAGCTTTCTTCATATGGTGGCAAAGCTTCTGGAATCAGGGGAGCCAAAGCTTCAAGTCCTTGGAACAAATTCCGTGAGTAAAACTGTTTGCTTACTAATTTTAAGTTTTATTAGCCATTATCATCTCAAGAATTACTCCCTTCTGAGAATGTCCTCACCTGGGAAAGGTAAATAAATGCTCTGGACAACCAGTCCAGATGGAGACGATTAGATCCTTTTGCCTCCAGCTTCTTCCGTCGTTCCTCGTGAAATCTGTGACAGTAGCCCAGCATGAGGCAGCAGAACACGGCCGTACAGGTCAGGGTGTGTTTCCCCGTGCCTTCCTACATGACGTCTGAATCGTTTCTGCTTGCCATGTTCACTTCCTTTAGCCTGAACCATAGTTTGTTAAGCATGTGCTGGTTGGAGAAGGCATGTCTGAAAAGGAAAATAAAATACAGTGATAATCTTCTCTTTCCTGTAGTTTCATTGTATCACGTTCAATCTTCCAGTTCCAACTTCGTCTGTGAGGAAGCTTTCAGGCATCCAACCAATCTGTGTGTTCCCGTCCAAGGTTTTATAACAACAGATGAGGAACTGGAGCTACACAACTTGTCCACAGACACAATGAAGCACTGCTGCGTAGAACAGAGCTTCGATACCAGGTCCTTCCTACCCAGACCTGGTGTTTTGCATATAAATACACTGTCATTGCAGATTAAGATCTAGGGAAAGCATAGATTACTTTCCCTTCTCTTCGCCTGTATTCAGTTTACCCATCTCACTTTTCTCAAGCCTCATGACTATTCTCACCCTTCTTCTTTGAACGTGGCTGCCAGTGGCCCATAGGGACCAGTCACTGAGGCCACTCGCCTCATGAGTGCAGTGATTCTCAGCCAGGGCGGTTCCCCCACCATCTCAATCACTTGATTTCAGTGCAGGCTGGGGAGTGTTAGCGGTGTCACGGGTGCTGCTAAACATGCTGTAAATAACACACAGAATGTGTACTACACACAAAAAAAATGTAGAAATCGTACTACACATACCAAAAAAAACCTACAAAGAATGTTCTGGGCCCAAAATTTTAACAGTACTTAGTGCAAGAAAATCAACTTATAAAGAATTTCATGGCTGCTGCTTTTTATTGTACCTTTTGAAACATAATCTAATTCTCCAATTATATTTTTAAGTGAAAAAAATTAGGATGTATTTTTTATTGAGTATTACTATGTGCAAGGCATTTTGTTAACTTTTCTTTGGTTCTCATTTGAACCTCTCAACAACCTTATAAGTTAAGGATTTCATTTCACAGGTCACACGTTTTGTTAGTCAACTCAGGACTGGAATCCAGGGCCCTCTAACTGTTCGTAATCTCTGCACTGTGTGCCGTGCCTCACTTGTCTCCTCTTCTCCGTCTGATGACAAGTCCTTTCTGTTTACTGGCATGTTTTAGCACAGAGTGTATGTGTTCCCAGCTCGTCAGCGGGCCCCCAGCACTACAGGAATTAGAGGAGCTTTTCCACGAAGAGGTCAGGAAGGAGGATGTGCTACGTGCTTCCAACCCCCGGAGCGGACTCAGGCCCCAGGGCAGTGGGGGCTGCTTCTGGCAGGGGACGCGCGGACCACGCTGCTGTTTGGGGCTGCCCCTGCCCGAAGAGGGAATCACGTTTTCCTCCTAAATGTTTGCACTTTTAACATTGTAATGGTCAAATTTTTATTTCCGATTAAGTTTTTTCTAATTTTAAAAGGAATACATGTTTATTGTAGCAAATTTGGAAAATGCTAGAAAATGTAAAAGGAAACAACATCTGTAATTCTAATATTCAGAAGTAATCCTTTAATATTTTTATTGTTAAAATATGCATTAGAAAATGAGGAACATATTGTATATAGACTTTGGTGTATATGTTTTTTATTTATGTTATTAAGCATTGTCGCATGTCACTTAAGGTTTATTTTTATGAAAAGTGTAAATGTTTTCCCAGACTATTCACATGGTTAGTGTGTAGTTATGGGAATCTTGAAGATTAGTGTCTAACCTCAGGGCTGTAATCCACCAATTTCACCATTTACTATGTCATTTTGGGCAAATGACTTAACCTATGAATGTCAGTGTTCCCATCTATAAAATGGGTATAAAGGGTACATTCTTTCCAGGGTTATTAGAATAATTAAATAAGAACTCATGTGCAAGTGCCTAGTGCAGTGTGCAATACAAAATAGGTAATGAATTACATTTTACTCTGAAGCAACTGTATTATTTGTAGCTTTTTTCTAGATAATGCGAATCATATAAAAACATAATTTAAAACAGATGACTTAGCTCAGGCTGAAACAGTTTAAACTGCTAGTTCAGTTTTGTTTCCTGGAGAGCATCAGTTAACCTGGCTGAGTCATCCTTCGAGACGTAGCCTTCTAAGACCATCAGTCAGTATCCCGGCAGGTTGTCGACATACGTGCCGTGCGCAAATCGACAGCTAAACTGAGAGTTTATTGCTTTAGGCTATTTGTATACAGAATCACCAAACCACCAAGAGAGTAAGAGAGCGAATGAGAAAAAGTAGGGTCTGTGGTTCATGTAGGAGATTTACAATTTCCTGAACATGGAGATGGTGCCTTTTGTTGTTTTATCATTAGAAAAGAGACGGAATGAATGCCACCCGTCTCAGTAATTTCTCCCCCACAAGGTTATGCCCCCTTTCTCATGTGCCGTGTAACAGCTGTCGAGAAATTGTTCCCACCCACAATCAAGAACCGAAATACCCTCGGGTTTGGGCCCGAGAGCCCATCACTGGAGCCAGCGCCCAGGACATGCAGGCCAGCGTTAGCACCAGGCCTCTCCTCCTGCAAAGAGTCGCTCACACACTCAGGGGAACTGGATTAGCAAGTTGTAGTTAATGTTTAATACATTATATCCTTGATTTTCTGCAGTTCATTATTAAAAAATTAGTTTTGTATGTTGGTGGTATATATGATATTTTATGCATTTCATTTGCTTCCTGGATATTTTTTGCTAATGTAACAAGGAATGAGCGAAAGTAAATGTGTTTTGTCTACACTTTCAAAAAGGTGATTAACACATTTATATTGTTTATTTTCTTTTAGTTTGTCAAATTTGCAAATATCGAAGAGGACACACCATCCTATCACAGACGTTACGACTTTTTCGTGTCCCGCTTCAGTGCCATGTGCCATTCCTGCCACAGCGATCCAGAAACACGGACCGAGTATGTGTCGTTTACCGCTGTGGTTCACAGTGTGGTTCATGGATGAATCCCATGTTTGTATATTACATAGTGATTAATGGAGGAAATGTGAGAACACATGCCTTGTTCCTGAAATGCAGCTTCCCACTGCTGTTACCGTAGTAGCAAAATGGAGTGTGGCATCTCAACTCACTGCAAATAAAATCCAAAGCCTTGACGGTAACGTAGGGCGCCCCTCTATGGCTCCCCGCCACCCCACCCAGGGTCAGAGCCTGTCACCCCATCTCCTTTTACTCTGAGCCAGCCACCCGGCTCTCCCTGCTGTTTCCGGAACACGTCAGGCACCCTTCTCCCCGAGGCCTTCGGACCCAGTGGTCTCTCTGCATAGGACTCGTGGACACCCACACGGCTTCTTGCCTCACTTTGTTTAGATTTCTGCAGATGTCACCTTGTCATGAGAGTCCTGCCCTAGCCACCGTTCACTTCTTAGATACCCGTCTTCGCACCCCATCCCAGTGGCTCTTTCCCTTCGCTCAGATCTGTGCCTGTTCTGGCCCATCAGGGGAACCTGATCTCCAGGAGGCCACGGGTTTACTTCGAAGCCTGCCGTGTCGCCGACACTTTAGACACTGCTGGGCCGTAGGAGGCTCTCAGGAAGTGCCGGTGAATGAATATGTGGATGGAATGTATGTTACTGAGTCCTTGTCCATCTCGGTGCTCGTAACAGTTAACTTGAGCATTTTTAAACATTTCTTCTTCATATAGCCCACCAGTAATCGAATCAAATGCTTATCTGGAAACACAATCCATAGGTTGAAAGTTAAGAATTAAAGTCAAAATGACTTGTAAATACAGAAAGTAATTTGAACTTTACCATAAAACACTAAAAAGAAAGAAACTAACCTGAATTCAGAGTTATTCGGAGCAGTTTAGCAAGATTTAGCAGGCTTTGTAATTTTTACTTTTCTTTGAAAATTAAGGAAATGTGCAGAAATATAACTAGCTTTTAGTGTGTAAGCTACAGTGTTGGTTTATACAAACAAAAATGAGTGTAAAAGTTATTTTAACTTGGAGGAAGAAAGCGGAGAGGCGATTTAATGGTTATTTTTAGATATGAAATCTGTTTCTGTCTGAGAAGCAATTAAGTAATTTTTCCTTAGGGTCAGTTAGAGCCCTGATGTTTTTTCTTGGTTATGAGAGTAAAGCCATAGAAAGGTGAAGAGAACCATAAGTATCTTACAATAATTAAGTTCCTGTTTCCCCCAGGTGCCACTAAAATCTTTTTTCCTCCCCTAAAGGACATTAGAAAGTATTTTATAAAACCATTTCCTGTTCTCAGGGGCTGACTTTAAAATGTTAATGGAGAAAAAATATATAAATATTACCTAAATAAAATGGCATTTTTTTCAATATTGTAACAATTTTGCTTTTTAAAAAAATATATAGAAAATATCCAGAATGTTGTTTTATTTTCAGTTTAGTATTATACGGATTCATAAACTACACATACACATTTCTCAAATTTTGGTTGTGGTGAGTTTCACATATAAACCAATGTGGTGAAAAGTGTTGATGGTATCCATAAAATTAATGAAAGGATGCATTTTAAGAAATACAAAAATGTATTACATAAGTTATCTTATTTTAGGTATTTAGCGCCCCCTAGTGAAAGAAGTTCTTTTGAACATACAAGTATTTTCCTGTGACATTTTTTCATTATTGTTTGCAAAAAGAAACCTGAAATTTTCTATACACAAATGAAGGGTCTTGCGGTACTTTTTCCTAAATCTTGGTCTTTCCGGTATTATATGATATTTGAAATTCCAAAATTCCAACATTTCATTTGAATCGCTGTAAAGCAAGTGAGTAAATGAAAATGCTTTCCATACTTAGAGGGTTTGATTTTTTTTCCTGCTCCGCCTTAAGTAAAAGTCCTTGTGGTTGTCTTCAGGCATGTTTAGATTCCTTTTAGTTTCCCTTTTAGATTTAGATATTCGATATCAATCCCTTTAATTTTAGCAAAGCCCTTTCAGGTGGAACTCAGGGCAGGGGGCATGCACAGTAGGAGGTGGGGAATGGGTCTGATCACGGCTAAGGTTTTCTTAAAATATTTGCTTTGCGGAAGCAGTTCCCACATGTAAAGTCATGCACCACAGTCTTAAGCTCTGTTTCCTGAGCAACCTTCAGCTGTGGTAGAAATCATTATCATCATCATCATCATGCTGAACAGCATGAGCAGACTAATTATTGAGTGCTTACTGTGTGCCAATTCGTTTAAGCCTTTATTGGATAAGCACTTTACATGAATTAACTTATTTAAACCGTACAACATTCCTATGCTTTAGGTAAGACAGTTGGTCTAGTTTACTGACAAGGAAACCATGAATGTGTTTTGAGGTCGTGGCTAGAATAATTGGTGAGGCCGGATGCTAGATCTGAAGTGGATGCCGGCTGTGCAGCTCCGGTAGCCCCGCCTCCCCCAGACCGGGGCGGCGCCCTCTGCCCGCTCCACCTTGTCGCCTCCCAAGGAGTAGCCACAGGTGCCTAAAGCAAGCACCTTGTAGTAGCATCAGGCTTGCCCGCTTGTGGTCGCTGAAGACCTCTCACCCTTGAAATGTTTCAGAAACCAGCGCGCCTGGGCACAGCTTCAAAGTAGGGAGGGTTTGTCTCTGTCTCCCAGTCCACTTTCTGACCTGTTCAGCACCCTGTTACTGCCCCTGAGGGCCTGGGTCATTCCCCCGCGGGTCTGGGAAGCGGATCGCCCCCCTTCCCCATAGCTGCTGTTCTGTAACCCTGCTCCCAGGCTCTGTGTTGGAAGGCAGTGCTGGGTAAGCTGAACAGACCTTCACTGGTGACTATGTCCAGTAGTAGCAAAAGGAAAGCAACAGTCAAATTTGGCCAGAAGGAATATGTTTTGGGGTGACTGGGTTACCAGCTTACCTCTGCTTTGATATGCAGTTTTCTAGTCACTTTTCATTCTGGAACCTGTCAATTTATAAATGGAGTGAGGAAGAGCTTGAGGAAGTTGGGGCTGTGGACTGGAGTGGGAGGGTGGGACAGCATTGTCTCACTGTGGGATGAATCGTAAGTCAAGGTATGCGTGATGACATACATGTCAGCACACACAGATCCATATGTGTGTATCTATGTAGCCGAGGTTATCTGCACTCCATTTGGGTGGTTCTCATGTGTCACACCCTTAAAGGAGCCAGCTCGGCCTATGGGTCTCCCTCTAGGTGGGCTCAGGGAGGTGAGAGCCTATGGGCAGGAGACGGCGGAAGAGGCTGAGCGAGCACTGTGGGGCGTTCAGAGAGCAGCACCCGGGTTCGCTCGGCATCAGAGCCCGAGGCAAGACATGGAGCCAGCCTGGCGCGTTACTGCGAACTACTGCCATTTTCTTAAGGAAAGCCTAGAGCGTTCGATCAAATTCTCTTATTAAAAATTATACTTAGACTGGGTATTACAATATTTTACCATCCTTTTAGTCTTAAATGCTGATTTTAAAGAGATAGTATTGAAAGTAAGCCTTTTTTGGAGCTGACTCATCTTTTTGTCCATTTTAGATTATTGAAATTTTAATTTCTCAGACTTGTGTTATTTTCATTTTATTAACTTGAGGTAACAGTATTTACTTGGGATTCATTCTTTTAGCTAAACAAGCAGACTTGTTTAAATCACTTTTTCATGACTCGCTTTTTTTTTCCCCTCTAGAATTCGAATTGCTGGAATCAGGGGTATTCAAGGTGTGGTTCGCAAAACAGTTAATGATGAACTTCGGGCTACAATTTGGGAACCCCAGCATATGGATAAAATTGTGCCATCCCTGCTGTTTAACATGCAGAAGATAGAGGAGGTCGACAGGTACTGAGCAAGGACTTCAGGGTTGGGGCTGCATTGCCTTTGCACAAGCAGCTGTGGGCTTGCTCGCGAGGCTAAGGAAGTTTTGTCTTTAGTGTGCTGTAAATAAGTGGTCTCATAAATTTGAGTGAGTTTGAATGTGTGCCCTTCTTGAAAAATTGTTCGTCTTTTATGATCACATTAGGCTTAGGAGAGCACAGATTTTTACTCATGCACTTAAGATTTTATTTGTTTAGAATAGTTTTATACTTCACATGCTGTATATTATTGAGCATCCAAATTGGTATTTGAACTAATATTCCTGAAAGTTGCAAGTGTGAGAAATAAAAATTTTAGCTAAACTGTTATTCTTTAGAGATCCAGCATGCTTTTTCATGGAGCTAGAAATAGCCACAATAATAATAATGGTAATAATAATAGCTATTTACTTTATAATGTTTTCCAACGAAAGAGTTAAACTGTGTATTTCTTGCTCGTTCTTCTAAGATACTTTGGGATAAAAAGAAAATGTTACTTTACCATCTCTGGGAAGTGACTGCACGTTCGGTTTAACCGTTGGAACTAGCGCCAGGATTCCCACGGTGTGCGTGTTTACTATTCCCTGTGTTCCCAGCCGCATAGGCCCTCCTGCCTCCCCCTCCGCTGCAGAGAAAGAGGAGAATCCAGCTGTGCTGGCCGAGAACTGTTTCCGAGAGCTGCTGGGCCGCGCGACCTTCGGGAATATGAATAACGCTGTTAGGCCAGTGTTTGCGTGAGTAGCTAACGTGTGTGTTCGTGGTTGTTTGCGACTGTGTGCCATCAGTTCTGTGTTAACTCACTCCCGGAGGGCAGGGCCCTGTCTTGTAAGAGGGAGTTGATGATGGAGCCGTGAGGCCTTGTGGTGCAGTGCAGGACCGAGTCAGGCACGTGTGTCTCAGCACTAGTCTGGCCAGCCAGGTGCATCATTTATCCTGAACTTCTACCCACAGACCTTGAAATGCATGTGTTATGGTCTTTCAAATGTATTTGCATGTGCATAGTAAAGGCTTAAAACAGTGCCGTGTGTGGATGTCCTGGTTTGTTGACTTCTGTGGTCAACAAAACAATTAATCGTCTGCCCCCTGCGCACCCCACTTGGGGACCTGGACTGCAACCCAGGCGTGTGCCCTGACTGGGAATCAAACAAGCAACCTTTTGGTTTGCAGGCCAGTGCTCAATCCACTGAGCCACACCGGCCAGGGCTAGCATGCTGGTTTAAGAATTCCAGGTTTATCTTAATACTTTTATGAAGTATTATTTATTGAGAGGTACTCTGTAAAGCCTTAAAATTCTACAGAGCTTTCCTGGAAGAAAGGAGTTATCCAGTTAACTGTCCTTGGGCACTTGAGTAACTTGAAAGTGGTCTGCATTCCATGTAGAGCTTAATGAACTTAAGTCCTGATTATCTGTTAATTAATTTAGTGTTAATGAAGTAGTTAATTGTGTATTAGCTATTTAGTTAATTAAATACGAAGTGTCCTCTGCAGGTAAAGTGTCAGGTGTCTGGGGGAATAAGGACCAGTGCACAAACCTGTCCCGGTCCTTAACAGATTTCATGGCTAATTGACGGGCACTGGTAATTAAATATATCGGTTATGAGAAAAGACCAACAACTGCTGTTCAAAACACAGAATTCAAGCCGAATTTGGGATGTCGTGGGGTTACCTTTTTTTTTTGAGGTGCGCCTAGGTGGTTGAGTAGGTTTTAGAGGGATGAGATGCGTGAGCGGAGGCAAAGACAGTGTGGGCTTTGAGTGAGGGGCAGAGATTAGTAGAAACCACTGGTTGGAATGTCGGCTCTCGTTAAAGGGTCAGTAAGAGAAAGAAGAGAGAAAACAAGAAAAAGATAGTTCAGGCTACGCTGTAGAGATCTTACATTTTTATATTTAAGTCTGTAGGTGACCAATTTGCTATTTGTGAGTTGCTTTTGAATCTAGTACATTTCTTTTAGGAGTGAGTTGTTTTTCTTCTTAGACTGTTAACCTTCGCTGTACCTTTAGTGGACTCCTAAACCCAAAGATTGGGGTTCCTCTTGGCCTTTGGTTGTCTTTAATGAGCAAAACCCCTGGTCACTGGCCCCTCAGATACAGCCCATGTGCCTCCTGCCGCTGGTCTCCTGGGGCTCCGATGAACAGCGTCTGTTAGGCCTTCCCCTTTCCCGTCACGTCTCTTAAACGGGCTTCCTGTTGCTCGTTCCTTTCTTCCCTGCGCCCCATTCCAGGACATTTCTGCAGATTCGGTGCCTGAGTCTTTATGCCGGATTTGCTGTTTGCACTGGTAATGTGTTTCGCCTTGCAGTGCCGTATCTTCATGTATGAAAATTGTCTATAGTTATTTTTCAGATCTGCCTGTCATCTTTGATGGGCTTTTATTCAGCTGTCAAATTTTTAACACCCTTTTTCTCTATTTAAGCAAATAAACTTATTTTAAATTTTGAATCCATTGATTCCAACAGTGTCTCTGGTGCTGGAGGATTGGATTCTGCTGCCTCTCATCCCTAGTGGCTCTTTACCGTGGATTTTCTGTGAATTTTAACTTGAGCTCACACTGACTGTAACTTCACTTGTCGGGGTTCTTCGAGGCCTGGATTCGTGGTGTCTCCTCCAGAGGAGACCTCATTTTGCTTCCACTGAAAGCATGGCTACAGGGTTCTCCAGGCACCCCTTTGAACTTGAATGCATTTTTGTCTTCAGGTTTTTGAGCCACACGTTTTGCAAACTCTCTCAGATCAAGGTTAGAGCCTGGGTGCTGGGGGTGTGGACTTCTGTTCCCTTGTGGTTCCCCTCAGGGCCAAGACCGACACAGGCAGCCAGCTTCTTGACAGTCTTCCACAGCAGAGCATTCTCCCAGCTTCGCTGAGGGGGTCCTCCTTGAGGGGGTCCTGGGTAGCCTGCCTTTCCCGGGTGGGCTCTAAGCTTTGTCTCTAGTCTTCCACGTATACAGCCTTTCCATTTTCCCCCTGCCGACCACTCAATACCCGAAGCTCTGCCTGGGACAGCTGCTGCTTCAGTGTGTACTTGACTTTGCAGATGCTTGCCTTTTTGTGGGGTTTGACCTGAGCAACTTTCCTTTCTTACCAGGTTATGTAGGTATTTAAAAGTCTTACACAGTATATGGTCTGGTCTTTTATTGTTGGTGTTGTATGAAAGACTCTGGCAGTTGGGGGAAATATATATCATAGTTCTGGAATTTGGAACATTGACTTTCTTTTAGATAACCTTGATCTCAAAGCTTCGCGTATTGTCGAGGGTTCTAGAGGAAAAAATGCATGATAAAAATAAGGGGTGATTGAAGTAATTTTCTCACTGTTTAATTATAGGCATTTAGATCATCACAAACTATGGGATCCTAATGAATTTGCGGTTCACTGCTTTAAAATTATAATGTATTCCATTCAGGTGAGTAATTTTGGTTCTGTATTGATGAGCACAACAGCAGAGGTATAACACACTGCAGGATAGCAAGTTTCTACCTGTGCGCCACGGCACACTGACATGCCACGGGGGTTTTACAACACGCAGCACCTGTTCAGTCAGGGGCACTGACCTTTTCTCCCTTCAATGGTCAAATTAAAAAATGACAACAGCCAACACAGTAGCTGTGTGAATGAATCAAAGTCATATCTATATTACTTTGTCAGATTGGTAAAAAAAAATATTTTTGGTGTGCTGCAGAATTTCAGTGGTTAGTTTATGTGTGCTCCAAGATGAAAAAGGCTGATAATCACTGCTGTAGCATATAAAACATGTTCTTAACTTACTTATCTCATTTATTTTTATTTACCACTTAATTGTTTTTATTTGCCAAGATGGGAAGAAAGCTAATAAAAAGAATGAAATGATTTTATGATGATGCTATTACTGTGCATTTATCCAATGCCATTACTGTGTATGTGTATTTCACTGATGAAGTGGCATTGGAATCACTATTTCTTTCAGCCGCATAGAGCCGATAATAGTAACTGCCGTTTATTGAGTATTTACTGGGCTGTATTGCGTGTTTGAACTCCTCCAGACTTTATAGAACCCCCGACATAGTGTTTTGCAGTTTATTTTTTTCACTCAGGGTATCATAAATACTTTCCAGTATTCACATTTATTCTTAAAAAGAATGATCTTTAATGGCTACGTACTGTTCCATAACATAATTCCCGTCTCCCATAATCAGATGTCTAAGTGTCTGTGCTCTCTCATTCTTATGGGCTCCGCTGGATGCACGTGACTCTCACCCGTCTTTGCGTCATTTTGTCTCTGTTAGGCTCAGTATTCTCACCACGTGATCCAGGAGATTCTAGGGCACCTGGATGCTCGTAAGAAAGACCCCCCCCGGGTTCGAGCCGGTATCATTCAGGTTCTGCTGGAGGCCGTCGCCATTGCTGCTAAAGGCTCCATAGGTGAGTTCCCGGCAGAGAAGAATACCAGCAGAACATTGCTGCCTCAGTCGGGTTCAGAGTGTTTGCAGTAGCTACTGCAGTGTATGGAAAACTCCTGGAAAATAGTTCTAGCATTTTGGAAGGTGCTGTCTTTTTTGTTGAAAGTTTGGGTTCATGTGCTAAATCTCAGAGTTCTTCTTGTACAGTTCCGCATCTTCCTTTAAACCAATCTCTCCTTTGTTCCTTCCTCTTTTCTTTTAAAGATTTTTGTGTACTAATTACATGCTAAAGATTTGGGAGGATGCAGATATGAGAAACTTGTCGTTTAGTTGGAGTTAAACACCTCTACCTAATACTTTCATGAAAGGCAGAATTTGACCACACAGGACAAACCACGGTTCAGCGGAGAGAGGGAAGGGGGTGAGCAAGAGCAGCACGTGCTGTGTAGCCCATTTGGCTGCGATGCTGGAGGCCGTGCCGAGGAAGTCAGAGAAGTCCAGGTCATGGCCGACCGTGGAGCTGATTCCGCAGTTGATGGTACTCTTTGAAGATTTCCCGTGGTCTTTATCAGACACTACAGATCAGTGCTGTCGGATGATTCATCTGGCTGCAACGGGTAGGGCACGTTGGAAATAACAGGTGGCTGTCATTGTGGTAGGCATCGGGGAAGGAACTTGACATTGGATGGCAGCGACAGGAATGTAAAGTCAACAAGATCGCATAACTACCTGACAACTGGGATGAGGAAAGGGGCAGGCGAGAGACTGTGGTTTTTCACCTACACGTGATTATAAGAATGAAAGGGTCCTTAACAACGTTACCAACGTTGGGAGGAGATTCTGGTTATATTTTTTTGCTTCAAAATTAAGATGGAAATAAATATTCTTCTGATCTATACTCATTCGTTCAGTGTCAAGTAAGAGCAGGCATTTGGGGTGCAGACTTTTCATTACCTGTCTTGTTACTTAAGGAGCTGGAAGCAGGTCATACCACTGGAAAGTTATTTATTTTGAAATACGAAATGAAACTCAGACAATAAATTGAATCATCACACTTACTAATGTCCATTCTGTGTGCGATTCCATGTCCTAGGCTCTACACGTTCCACGAAGTATTTAAATGGGGCTGTCTGTCTAAAGATTGAGGTAAATTCTTCCTTCCTCAGCCTCAAAAGGTGCAAAATAAAGTTCCCATGGTACAACGAGCTATATTGTTATGATTTTATGAATTCTGACCCAACAGTCAGGTTAAATGTCATCCTCATACACATTATTTTGAGTGGACGAGCTTAGATAGGTGGATAGCGTTTGGTAATCTTTATGGGCATAGACACATTTTGTGTGGGTCAGACCGTGATTCGAACAGTGAGCTGCTTAGAGATGCCGGGAAACGTTTGCTGGAGTAACTGGGAAGTATTTCTCACATACTTTTTTAATGTATCAGTTTGTTAACGAATTAGTAAGGCTTTCCAACCACTTAGGACATCTCCAGCCATCTCTGTTGCGGAGTGCGAGCACTGGTCTGGAGCACGTAGCAGTGGGAGAGTGGGTCTGCTCACCTTGGTGACCGCTTCCAGGGCCCACGGTGCTGGAGGTCTTCAACACTCTGCTGAAGCATCTGCGTCTCAGCGTGGAACTGGAAGCCAATGATCTCCAGGAGGGACCCGCAGGCAGTGCCAGCCTACACACAGGCTCCAAAGACAACGAGGAGAAGATTGTGCAGAATGCTATCATCCAGACCATAGGTGAGTGCATTGCACCTCTCCACACTGTTCTGTGCGTAAGACAGGGGTTAAAGACGCCCTCACAGAAGGCACTTGACTCTGTGGTGCATCTGCCAAAGGTGAGTGACAGCTCCGACCCCTGAAAATTTACATTTAGAAAATAAACCTGAGCATAGGACACAGAACACTGTATACCCTTCACCCAGACTCATCTGTTAATATTTTATGCCATTTATGTGATCATTCACTCTCTCTGTGTCCCTCCATTTCTCTGTGTGTGCACATGTGTCTGTCTGTATCTACATATATGTGCTCGCATAAGTACACACATACACACAAAGATAGAGCATGCACACACACATACATTCACACATTGGCATTTTTTTCCATGAACCACTGAACAGTGAGTGAGAATCATCATGGCCCTGTACCACGGAGTACTTTTCCTAAAGACAGACATTTTCTTATATAACCAGACTACAGTTACCAACGTGGGGAAATTTAACATTCATACAGTTCTGTAATCCAATTTTAGTTCTTTCGCTTGACCTAATAATGCCCTTTATAGCATGTCTGTGTTACTGTAGGTCTCGGGTCCAGTTTAGGATCGTATATTGCATTTAGCTGTAATAGTTCCGTAGTTCCTTTAGTCTGGAACATTCTGTTATGATGTGGGCATTATTTTAAGAGTACAGCCTCCCACCCCTTTTTTAATTTCCTCATTTGGGTTAGTCTGGTGTTTCCTCGAGATTAAGTTCAGGCTACGCATTCCTGGCTGGATAACGTTCTTCTCAGAGGATCCCATGGAGAGGAGCATCACAGCGTGCATTTGCTTCTCATCAGTGATCTTAATTTTGGTCACTCAGAGTGTGGTTCTGTTTCTCTGCTGTACGGTATCCGTTTTTCCCTTTGGAAATAACAAGCAATCTCTGAGAAGGTACTTTTAGAGCAGGCGGATGATTTTGCTCTTCATCCAGACTTCCCCTAGATTTAGCAACCATTCGTAATTCTTGCCCAGACCCGTCTTCCCCAGGATGAGGGCAGAATTACGGTTTTCAGACTCCACACTCCCTCCCTCCCTCCCTGTCAGGTGGCACCCAGTGCTCCGCTGGAAGAAGCAGGGCCCCTTCTTCCCTCTGTGTGGGTGTAGGCCACATGCATTCATCTGTTATTGGGTGAGCTCATGGGTTTATGTTTTCATGCTTCATAATTCATTCCGTACTCATGGTCTTTTGGTGCCCATATTGTCCCAGCCGTGGCCGATGGGAGCCCCTGCAGGCCGTCTCCTATGTCTTCATAACACACACCCCCTTTCTTTGGTGCAGAGCCTCACGTGTGTCAGCTGTCCCAGGCTCGCTCCCTACTCCCTGCCCGGCCTGGAGCCAGGCCCTTCTCTAGGAGCTGCGGTTCCTGTCCCTGGGGCTGGTGTTGGAGACCAGGATCTGGGGACGGATCCCTGGCGCTTTAATGTCATAGGCCTTTTTTTTCAACCCAGTGATCAAAATGTAAAGGGTAAAGAGGTAAAGAGCTTCCTTAAACAGAGGAAAAGCCATGAGAGTGTTTGGGAAATGCAGCGCTCTGACTGCACACACACACAACTGAAGCAAGCAGACCCTCTTCCTACGCTAACCCGCCCTCCTGGCCTGTCTATACTGTGTCCAGGTCATGCTGTAATGTAGCTGCGTGATGGTGATGATGGTTTCAAAATTAGGTTGTCTTCCTGGGGTGTGGTACCTAATTTCTGATGGTTACCAATAGTTTCTCTAGTAATAGAGTCATTTATCCATTTATTCTGGCGCTCAGCTTTAATTACCTTTATCTGGGTAATTTTCCAGCTTGTGAGCTCCTTATTTATAATAGTCCATTGGAACATGTAATACATAGTTTTTCTTTGTCATCTTATTTCTAAAGCTCCACGGATATGCATACAAGCATTGTGCATTCCACAGCTGTTTATTGAACGTGTGTGCATACTGGGCCCCTGGCCAGGGCTTTGTGACGTGCAGGGCTGTCACCTGATGAAGGCATTTGGTTGGTGCGGTACCTCTGTTTTGCCTGGTTACAGCCTCGTCAGGTGCATAGGAATTGTCCTCATGACAGCAGACATCCATGTGTGCCTTACTCAACACAGATAGTAGGTGGTTAAGATTTTTGGAGTGACCAAAAAGGAAACCATGATAAAGTTCAATATTACCATGGAGTCTCAATAAAGCAAGACACTCTTACTTATTGCTCACAACAGTTACTATCCATGTATGGTCAACCTAGTTTTTTAACGTGGCTCTTAATTTTCCTTTTTTGAGAGAGAGAGAGAAACATTGATTTGTTGTTCCACTTATTTATGCATTCACTGGTTGGTTTTTTATGTGCCCTGACTGGGGATTGAACCTGCGACCTTGCAGTATTGGGGCAATGTTCTAACCAACTGTGCTACCTACCCAGCCAGGGCATGACTCTTAAATTTATTTGCATTCTTTATGGATTTTCAGTGATATTTTAATAGGATATATCAAATCATCTCATCATGTTTTAACACAGTTAATATAAATTGCTTTTGCAACTTTTAATTAATGCAGTGTTACTGTTTTACTTAAGAAGGTTTAATTTATTGTGTCTCAACTATCTTATTATAAAACATATATAGCAGACTCAAGCAATATTTATGTAACATAACACATTCAGAAATAACATGTGAAAAAACATGACCAAAAAGAAATGCAGTGTAGTACAGAGAGTAAGATTTTTATTTAAATCACACTGCTGATTTTCTCAATATTGTCTCGTAGAAGGTCTCAGTATTCTGGCAGTCACCACATCAGATGGGTATTTCTGTTGGTGGGCCATGGAGCAGGGCTGCTGTAGCTTTTGCCCTTTAAGTTACAGAGCTGTTGACCAAGTTCTTTTCTTTTAAAATAACGGAGCGCATAGCTCCTTGCTGTTTTTTTTTTTTTTTTCTTTTTTGGCGGAGTGGGGGGCATGGTCATTAGCATTCTTAGTTAAGAAGTTCCACTACAAACGATGGGTATAGGGAATGAGTTGCTTTCAGGACTGTCCCCACAGTTGGTTGTGTTGGAGACTTTATGTCCTTGTGGACATGACACAGACTTGCTTGGAACAGAAAATCAGTGTCCAGTTTTGTATGGTGATTAGGAATATTTCTAACTGGGTTCTTGAAAAGTTAAAAGTATCTTATAAGGAGGAAGTTTAGAGTAATAATGGCATAGGCTTTGGAAATAAGTTGTAGTCCTCATCTTGGGCCTTAATGTGAGTTTCCTGTGTGAGTTCCTACCCTCTCTTAGCCTCACTTCTGCAAAAGGAAATTGAGACTAATAATAGCACCCAGTCTCAGAAGGTTGTTGTGAGGTCCAAATACAAAGTAGTGTATTACCCCGGAAATTTGCGCTCTGTAAGCATTAGCTAGAATAATGTATTTTATGCAGATTGAGTAATAGTAAGATCATGAGATTTTTTTTTTATTGCTGAAGTATGTGATAATGGGAAATTATTTTTAACCAGTGGGATATTATTTTTGACCTCATGTCCAATCAAAATCATGAGTAGAATAATTCGAGTTTGTATAAGTAGATTATTAACTCTAATAATAGAAGCTGAAGACTAACTTATTCTTAGAAAAATATTATAAATCAGAAGTTTTCTGTTATGATTATGTTATATTTTAAGATATGAACAAAAACAGTCATGATTTGATATCTGTTCTGATCTTTCAAAGAAACAGCAAAGTCTGAAGTTTGAGTAAATGTTAATTTAATGTTGTAAATCTTTTATGACCAGGAAGTAAATATTTAAAAACTATGGCAGGCAAATTAAAATATCCACAAAACCCAAGAATGCATGAGAAAAATGACAAGTAAACAAGTTAGTATTTCTTAACATCAGCTGAATTGTCTATGTTGGAATAACTTAACAGGGTTAAACTATAATCTCGGTCCATGATAATGACGTTTTAAACATTTAACAATCCTAGGAAACCAAAGTAGTGACCTAATTATTGACTTCTTTACCAGAATAAGAATCTAGGTTCACAGTATATGAGCAAGACTTTCATCGGAAATACTACCAAAAGGATTTTTTCCTTTTTCTAAAACTCCAACTCAAATTGATGGTGGTTTGCCACTGTTAACTATAAGCAAAAGACTTTTAGACATTTATTTTGTCTTAGTCCATTATATAAGTCCCATATGGTATATGATTAAATGATTTTAGTTACGTTAAATTATAATATCATTAGAGTTTAAAGACGTTGTTTTACCACATAGTGAAAGCTTTGGTTAAAAATGTAATTTTTTACTATATGGAAAAATAAACATTTTAATTTGTAAAATGTATCTCGACTTTTCGTAGGGTTCTTTGGAAGCAACCTCCCAGACTACCAGAGGTCGGAAATCATGATGTTCATCATGGGGAAAGTGCCGGTGTTTGGGGCATCCACCCACACTCTGGATGTCGGTCAGCTCGGGTGCGCAGACGTGGTTTCCCTACCTTTTCAAACTATGAATTTCAGCTGAATAGTGGTTTCATTTCCTTTTAAAGAAACTCGGAAAATGTATTCTTTTTTAATTACTAGAAATAGAAACCCTATGGAAAGCATTATTTTTATGGTACTAGCTTGCTAAGGAATTCAGTCAGCACTGTGTGCTTTTGGAGTCAGTTTTTAGTGTGTCATAAATTCTCTGATTTTCTCATATTGACCAGGCAGAAAGTTCGTTCAGCCTGGACATTGTCCACATACATAGGTATTTAGGATAAAGCTTCAAGTTTCCTGTGAAAAATTAGTAATTAACGTCAGTGCGGCAGGGATATCGACTTATTCCTGGAATTCTAGGGCTGCACATGATTTCAGAGACCGTGTGCTTCGCCCCTCATTCTGTGGATTTGACTTGACTTTACAATACGCTAAAGCTTTAGTTTGTGACTATTTTTGTGTGTTTTGCTGCTTTAGTCATGAAATAATAGTCTTACTTGATTTCTGTTTCTTTGGCCGTTAATTAGATAACCCGTTTCCACTTGTTAATCAATTTTGAATCACTGGTTTTTGCCTATTAGATATGTCAGTTATATTGATAGTGAGTATATCCTCAATTCACAGCATCTTTTAATTCGGGTTGTTTCATTGTGTGCTCACGTGGTTTAATTTTCACATCATTGCATGAATAGATCTCTCCTTTGAGAGCTGATAACTTCTTATTTTTTTGTCTGAATTTGATTTTTTTACATATAACTCTTTAATTCATATGAAATTTAGCACATAAAGTGAGCCACGACTTAGCTGTTATTAAAGTAAGATCTACATAGCCAATATGAATAGAGTTTTAGCATCAGTAACTAATAAGTAAAGGAAGTGACGTGTCTGCTAATTACTTTTGGTAGGTAATGCTAGTGTGCTGTGTGTTCTAGGGATTTGGGGACCAGGCGGATTCAGATCATGTTGCTGAGATCTTTACTGATGGTAAGACATTTCACAGGTGATGAGCACACTGACCCTTTAATTGCTGAAGAGGTTAAAAGAACAGTCTCACATTATTAGCTTCCTTTTCTTACATAGCCTGGTATTTATGGTTAGTTCTTTTCTGTGGTTTATGTAATTAAGTATTATGCTTGAATTTTAGTTTATTTTACTGTACTTTTGTTATTTTTCCCTACTTCTCCTATTATCTTATTTGACATTTATAATGATGAAACACACCAGGAAGTGTTGCCATTTTAGAGATGAAGATGCCCAGGCAAGAGTGGAGGAGGTTCCCCAGGGTCACGGAGCTGGACAATAGAACTTGGACTTGAAATGCAATCCTCTATCTAAATATCATGTTGTTCTTCCACATACTGACCAGACAATGGCTTGTTTTTTGGAAAATAATTCAGCTATAAGTAGCGGAGAGGAAAAGCATCCCTAAAGTGTGAGGTTCTGTGTGTATTTTATCGTGAGCGTACCCACCTTTGGTTTAGCTCCGTCTAGCGTTTAACGCCAAAACTGAGCAGGAGCGTGTGCTTGGAGTGTGTCCTTTTCAAGTCGGTCCTTTCAAAGCTTGTTCTCAACATCTCTTTTAGACATGACCACAGTTTTTAAAGGAAATGTTTCATACCGAGAAGTATGAAAATACGTAATTTTATATTTGATCCTGTGAATGGTGCCTGTGATAAAGAAATTTTAAATCCTGACATCGCCAGATTTATCAGACCATTCCTGTGTGCTTCATTCTTTTTTATTTGTATCTTGTTTAAGAACCCCTTGCCTCTTCTGATGATGTAAACCCGTTTGTTTATATTTTCTTCCAAAAGTTTTTAAAATGTGGCTTTATATATCTAGAACTTTGACCTGAAGATTATTTTTATATGTGGTGTGAGACATGAATATATTTTTATTTTTTAGGTGGGTAGCAATTGTCCCACAAATTTGTTTGCTCACCTATAAGGTCACCTCCACCCTGTAATGCATGCACCATATAAATATTAGATGTTCCAAATATTCTTGCAAATGTAAATATAGATTGAAATTACCAACCGAGATTTCATCTGGTCCCAAGTGTTTTCTTACACAAATTCCCTGAGTAAATCATCTTGACCGAACCCTGCTTGCACCACCCGGTCAGCTGAGCGCGGTCTGTGCGGTACGGTTAGGATGGTTAACAGTATTTTAAGTACATGCTCTTGAAAAGCTTTAAATTTAGAACACAGCAATTGCTCAGAAATGTCAAATCCAATACCTAAAAGTACAGCTTTCCAAACTGAAAATGTATTTCTATTCACCCAAACTGCTTAATTTAAAATAAAAGAGTAATTTATAAGTTTAAGTGAAACATTCTCAGCTCTTACTTGTACCATCTGCTACATGATCTCCTTATGTCCATTTAGGGCTGACTGCCTGTCCCGTAGGTGCTTAACCCCTGACCCTCAGTTTTCTCCTATAAAGTGGGGACGCACATGCTCCCACCTTGCGGGGACGTGGTGAGGACACAGTTGATGCGCGTGTAGTCCTAGATGTGTGGCTGGCACATGGGAGATGTGACTTGTTGCTAAGTTTACTCTCTTTCTGAGTGATGATTTGTGTAAACTCGGTAAAATCCTCATCATCTTACAAAATTCTTTTTTGTTTTTTCTTCAGCCTTATGTCCGTACTTGCTCTCCTTAGTTTGTGATTGTTATAAACAGTTTGAGAATTTTACCAAAGGAAGACTCGTGCCAAAGGTTTTTGCTTCTTTGACTTTGCTCCCTATAATCAGGTCACCTCTGGCTACAAAGCCAAGACGATTGTCACCGCACTGCCTGGGTCTTTCCTGGACCCTCTGTTATCAGCGTCCCTCACGGAAGACTACGAGCTGCGACAGTTAGTCTTGGAGGTGATGCATAATCTCATGGATCGTCATGACAACAGGGCGAAGCTTCGAGGGATCAGGTATTGCACCATCTTGAAACAGGCTTAGTGATGATGCTTTTCAGTTTTGACATTCATGTATTTAAGTGTTGTGATTTGTAGGTTTTCTAAATCCAATTTAATTATTAATATAGTTAATTTAATTATCAATATAGCTTAAGACAGCAATGTTTGGAGGTCTTTTCAGAAATCTTAACTACTAGTATTCTCTAGTTACATGAATTTTATTTTAGTTTTGCTTTAAACTTAGAAATGGCGTTAGGAGTCAAGATTACTTTATGAAATTCTTAATTAAACTTGCCAATTCCGCAGTGTCATTACATAAAGGCTGAGTAACATGCTCACTGAAATGAGTGTTATGCAGCTCAGACTCCTAAGTGTAACTATTGATTTGTCTCATAAGACATGGTATTATAACTAAATGGGCTATCCATTAAAAATGATGTGTTGATTACCTCTAGAATAATACCTGATGTGGCCGACCTGAAGATCAAAAGAGAAAAAATTTGTAGACAAGACACAAGTTTCATGAAAAAGGTAAGATTGTCCTCTAAAAAATAATGCATGCTGTCAGTTAAAGCCGTTTGAATTGTTAGGTAGTGTTATATTGCTCTATGACCGTGAAATGAAGCCACACTTTGTTAGTGTATTTACCTGGATTGGTTTGGTTTAGGGGAAACCTCTGTGCAATCCCTGGGAAGTTTCTATAACCTCTCCCCTATGTACTGCCTGTAGACTTCCCTTTGGGGCCTTCCTGCCCGTGTGTGGCAGAAACTCCAGAGGTCCCTCCTGGACGGGTTCTAGCCCGACCCACAGACGAGAACGCCTGAGCCAGACCCCTCCGCCACATGTCCTCCACCCGTCGCCGGGACTCCCGGGACTCTGTCATCCGTTCTAATAATTTCTCTCAGGAGTCTACAGTTTGCTTTTGTCTTCGCAGATTATTACTAAAGACATTTTCATTGTTGACATGAGAACCGTTTCTTACTTGCTGTTTTTATTTAAGGCTTAGTCTTCAACCCTAATTTTTTGTTTGTGGTAGTATGCTAGTGTATATGTGTAGACGTCAATGATGGGATACGGTTAGACCATCTAATTATCGGTTTAAATCTTTCTTCCATGGTAATAAGGTAGCCACTTTGTAGGTGGTTATATGCATGTGAAATCTGCCTTTACTACCTTTTGAGCAAACTTATCTTTTTCCTCTGTCACTACCCTTTTCAGAACGGGCAGCAACTGTACCGACACATATATTTGGGCTGTAAAGAGGAAGACAATGTTCAGAAAAACTACGAGTTACTGTATACCTCTCTTGCTCTTATAACTATTGAATTGGCCAATGAAGAAGTGGTTATTGATCTCATCCGCTTAGCCATTGCTTTGCAGGTATGCTTTCGTAACCTTCCATTGAAGAAAACATTTTGCTTCAGACAAAACAGACACCATCTCTAAAGCGTTGTTGCCTTTACCCAAGCACGTGCACTTTTAAAGGGATGTGTCTATGTTAAATCTAAAATACTCAAGGAAAGGGTCGTAGTCATTTATTGTTTTAAACATTTGTCAAGTGAGCATTTGACTGTGAGCTAAATATTTTTCAAGGCCCTATTTTTCAAGGCCCCAGGAAAATGGAAGACAACACAGCCTCTGTGCTTGTACTTGGAGTTTAGTGGGGAAGGTGGTCATTAAATATCTATATATTGTTTGATGGGGCTTTAAGTATTATGTAGTAAAAGGACAGTAGGTAACGAGACTATGTATAATATGTGCATATCAGAGTGATATTTATATATATATTTAATATACATGTACTTTTTTTTCTTATGAAAGGCTGTTTGAGAGATTTTACTCTCCTGTAAATGGGCATTTATTCTCCTTTCAGAATTAGGAAAAAAAGTAACAACTTATAAGGCGACGTTTTTTTTGTTAGCATCCCAAAGTCCCTGCAGTGTTTCAGAGCAGTCAGAGGCAACACTAAGGGAGCCTGAGACCTTGTGCTGTGCTTGTTCTGATTCAAGGACAGCGCGATCACCAACGAGGACAGCCTGCCGATGTTCCACCGCTGCGGGATCATGGCGCTGGTCGCCGCGTACCTCAACTTCGTGAGTCAGATGATCGCTGTTCCTGCCTTTTGCCAGCACGTTACCAAGGTGAGGCGCTTACCGTGGTGAGGCGCTTAGAAGGTCCAACTTGATTTTTGCACAAGATGGCTGATTCTCTTTCCGTGATGATTAGTTTTAATTTTGACATTTATGTATCAAATTAAGATAATTCTATAAAAATACGCAGTGACTAAATTGAAACTACAGCTAAAACTACAGGTAATTTTTATATTTTCTTGAATGCCTGTTGTGTTGTTAGAATTTTTTATGTGGTGGTTGAATAGAATACTTGGTTTACTTCTAGACAGCTTTGTGTGATTTCTTAGAAAAGTTTTTTTCTTTTGAACAGTCGGGAATCTTAGTATCTAAATTTTCTTAAATTATACTATTTTTGTTGTTATTGTTTTAAACCAATCTACTTGAGCCACATGTTAAAAGTTGAATAATTAATGTGCCACTCGGAGATTTGTTCTTTGTCATTGAACTATATTCAGTTTTTTTCAGCAGTAACTCATTAAATAATTACTTGCATGATTTAATAGCATTTTAGTAGAACTTCATTTTGTGGACCTGGAAGTACATCTCTCAGTCCTGGCTAAAATGTCGGACTTGAGGGCGTTTGGAAAAGGAAAACTCATCTATGCACTAAACAAGTGTTTGGGTGAATTTGTGGTGCCCACTGTTAGAGACAGAAATACTAGGAGAGCAGGGTGCACCCTGTGGGTGGCTCACGGTTGAGCAGAGGAGCCAGACTTCCCTGCACACTGAGACCTGCCACGTGGGCTGCAGTGGGAGGGCTGCAGCCTGAGCATGGGAGGGGCGTGGCACAGGCCTGGGGCTTCCTGAAGGGGTTTCCAGAACAGTGGCCGCTGAGAAAGTGTGTTCTTACCCCTCTGTGGCAGGTTTAACCAGATGTAACGGATTATTGTTTTCTGCTACATGTGTCACTACACGACGAATGGTACCAAAATTACCATTGGTATCTTAATTTGGTAACTGATGAATTTTGAAAATAATAAATGTAAAGCAAAATGAACTCTGGGTTTGAGCTATAAATGTAGTTTACATTCCATAATAAAGTGATGGTATTTCTTATAAGTGTTTATTTTTCGCTTCTGCTTTTTTAGTTTTCCACATTTTCATAGCAAGCTCCTGAGAAGTGAGGTTTTTTATTTTTTTTGTTTTGTTTTTGGATCTGTTTCAGGTTATTGAAATTCGAACTATGGAAGCCCCTTATTTTCTGCCAGAGCACATTTTCAGAGATAAGTGCATGTATGTTATTAATTCATTACATTTTAAGAAAGGGGCAGGCAATGGTGATATAAAGGAATACACTGTTGTTAGAATAATTTTCTGGTGTTTTATAATAATCATGTTTTGTGTTTCTGTCACTTAATTCATCTGAGTTCTTGTTATGAAATTCTTGTACATGATGAATGTAGGCTTAGGCCTACATAGGTCAATCTTGGATAAAAAAATTATCTTTTTAATATGGAGATATATCTCCTAAATATAGCATGTTCTCATATAAATGAACATCCCTTTAAGGGAATGTAATATCCTGTTCAAAACTTTCAATAAGAGATAACAATACTCATAAAATTGTGGGAGAAAGAATGTATTAAGGAAAATTAATAATTTATACCCTGCATTCTTTCTTGTTCTCCAAACCAAAAAAAAAAAAAATGAACAGTGTATTCTTCACACTTTTGGGCTGCAAAGTGGTTTAATATCGAAAGCATCAGCGTAAGATCAAGCCAAGGCATTTCAAAGGAAAATGAAAGTTTATGTGGTTGGGCAAGTGCTTCCTGTCACGTGGCTAGCTAATATTTTTTTCATTCACTATCAGTAAACCACAGCTTCAGTATCTCCTCGCAGTAGATTTTTTTTTAATAAAGATTTTATTTATTTATTTTTAGAGAGAGGGGAAGGGAAGCAGAAAGAGAGGTAGAGAAACATCAATGTGTGGTTGCTCTCACATGCCCCCAATGGGGACCAGGCCCGCAACCCAGGCACGTGCCCTGACTAGGAATCGAACTGGCAACCCTTTGGTTTGCAGGCCTGCACGCAATCCACTGAGCCACACCAGCCAGGGCTCCTCGCAGTAGATTTTTAGATTTTTAGTTAGCCTGACAGTGAAGGCTGAATGCAGTCCTCGCTATTGTTTCCCGTGGGAACCCCTACAGAACAGCATGTGAGGCCGCCCTCGCCACGGGCCGGTGCTGGGGAAGGAGCCGCAGCCCAGTGGTTTCTCTGAGGACTGGTCCTTGTGCTTGTAAAGACTCGGGCCCGTCCTCTGAAATACCTGTCCCTGCCCACGGTTTATGTCCCTCGCATGGAGGCTTAGACATCTAGTGTTTGTGTGTTGACTTGTTTTTGCTGAGTAGTTTAAGTACCACTGATGGGCTCTTGTTTGACCAACCCGACAGGCTCCCCAAATCCTTGGAGAAGCACGACAAAAGTCTGTACTTCCTGACCAACAAGATTGCAGAGTCCCTCGGGGGCAGCGGCTACAGTGTGGAGCGGCTGTCAGTGCCCTACGTGCCACAGGTCACAGGTGAGGGGGCTGCCGCGGGCTCGCTCCCGCAGTGGCTGTGGTCCTTTCCCCACGCCCTGTCCACCTGGGGACGTGGGTGTTTGCACGCTTACTGCACGCTTTGTCAGGCGCCGAAGGGGGCTTCCTCGTGTTTTTAAGTTTCCTTCTGGAAGACTGTTAGTGAATCTCTAAAGACACGTGCAGGAGTGGGCCAAAGTGGGTTTGCAGTGGTGAGTACACGAAATAGTTATACTCAGGTTATGACTTATTAATTGTTATACTATTTACTGTATTACTCACCTACTTTTGCCCACCCTTGTCTGTGATTTTGTCATGAACTGATTGGGCCCTCAAGTGATTGCTGTTACACTAAATAACATTACACTTCGGACAGCGAAGAAAAGTGGGAGCTTTCCTCATTAACCAATGTTGAATTTAACTCAAGGAAATCGGTGAAAATGGTTTAATCTGATATTGAGCTTAATGAGTTAGGCAAACTTCCGTCACTTGAAAGAGAACGGATCATTTGCTATGCAGAGAAGTTTTTAACTTTTTAAGTTAAGTATGTGTTTCCCTCCGCGCACTCTACATTGCCTTCTGTTCTTTTCATTGGACGCAGCGGTTCTCTTGCATTTCAAGGCAGAGCTGCTGGTGTCGTACATCCAGTTTTTACTTCAGAAATTAAAATCAAACGGTTTCTGTCTTCCACTTTCATTTTCACTTGGTGATTGTGTCGATATCAAATTTCGTAGAACTAGTTCTTCCGTTGGGGATACCTTTGTTGTATAAGAGGGCTGTTTGGTTTCGGTTAGGTGGCTTTGTGGAATAATAATGCAGGCCCAAAATATATACGTTCATTACAATGATACTTCATAATAGTGTGAGATGTTAATGAACTCTTTTGCATTTTATTTCCAATTCTATACTATAAAAGATTTTATTCTTCATTAATTCCATGAGGAAATGAAAATGTTAAGAATGAAAACATTAGTAGAACATTATAATGTAAAAGACTTTTAAAATATTTTATTCTTATAATTTGGATTTAGCTCTCTTTTCTTCAGGCAAAAAACCTCCTAAGCCCAGGCACAAGTACAAAGGTAAATCCAGGGTCACTTTGGCCTGCCCTTTCGTCACCTGTCCTGTAGGAAAACAGCTTAGTAACATGTGCCTTTTAGAAAATGGAGCCAGTGCCTGTGTATTTTGTGTACTTGCAAGGTCGGTCCTTGTTTCGCCCTTCTTCCCCATAGCTGTAGTTTATCCCCAACGCTTCTTCCCTTCACCCCGACCCTTCGGCTCGTAACGATTGTTGGCGAACGCTCTGGTGCTTCTCTTCAACAGGTGGTTTGCTCTTTCCCATTTCCTTCCACCCCCGAAAGAGATGTGTTCCCTTTCTCAATGCCTCTTTATCACTGACTGGAAGAATTCTGAATAGTTCAGTACTTAATTATGCAACTGCAGAGAAGTCGCTCAGTCAGAATAAGACTTTTTCTGGTTTGTAAAGACTTTGGTGGTTCAGAGCAGCCTGTGGTGTGCGTGCCCGGTGTTAATGTAGAAACTTCATGGGACAGTTAGTTGGGTATTATGTTTTTCTTTGCCTGCATAACTGTCAGGTATTCATTTTCAAAATTAAGGGATTTAAGAATATTATACCAAAAGAAAAAGGGAAACATATTTAGTTTATTTCATGTCGTGCTATGGGTGGATGGATGGATTGATAGATGGAGATGCAGGTGTAGATACAGATCTAGATGCAGATGTAGATACAGATGCAGATGTAGATACAGATACAGATGTAGATACAGATGCAGATGCAGATGTAGATATAGAAGCAGATACAGATATAGATGCAGATGTAAATACAGATACAGATATAGATGCAGATACAAATGTAGATACAGATCTAGATGCAGATGTAGATGCAGATACAGATGTTGATGTAGATGCACAGATACAAATACAGATGTAGATACAGATACAGATGCACATGTAGATATAGATACAGACACAAATACAGATATAGATACAGATGCAGATGTAGATACAGATACAGATATAGATGCAGATGTAGATGTGGAGATAGATGCACAGATACAGATGCAGATGTGGGCATAGATACAGATACAGATATAGATATAGATGCAGATGTAGATACAGATACAGATGTAGATGTAGATGCACAGATACAGATACAGATGTAGATACAGATACAGATGCACATGTAGATATAGATACAGACACAAATACAGATATAGATACAGATGTAGGTATAGATACAGATGCAGATGTAGATACAGATACAGATATAGATGCAGATGTAGATGTAGAGATAGATGCACAGATACAGATGCAGATGTAGGCATAGATACAGATACAGATGTAGATATAGATGCAGATACAAACACAGATACAGATATAGATACAGATGCAGATGTAGATACAGATGCAGATGTAGATACAGATACAGACACAAATACAGATATAGATACAGATGCAGATGTAGATACAGATACAGATATAGATGCAGATGTAGATGTGGAGATAGATGCACAAATACAGATACACCACTGTCATCAAGAGAGTAGCTGCCTTTATTATGCACTCGCTGTATGCCAGGCACTGTGATGTGCACTTTGTATCCACTTTCTCATTTAACCTTTAAAATAGTTTAGGGAGGAAGGTAGCATTATCTTTGTTTACAAATGAGGATAGTGAGTATGAAATTTAAATAACTTCATTATTACTTTTTATCCCATGATTTGTACTTCATTTTTATTCTGTAAATATGCATTAATTCTGGATAGAATTTTGTGTTTTTCTGTAAGACCAAAAAAGCACACACCAGTGTGAATAGTACCAGCATTAAACTATGACATTTTGAAGTTTGTGTAGATAAGTTACTTTTGAAACTCTATTTGGCCCCAGCTAGCATTTTAATAAAATCTGAGTGGTATTGTATTCTTAATTACATTTATGATTTATTATATGCAGTTAAGTCAGTTTCTGTATCTTATTTTTAAGTAGCCATAGACAGTTCCTGAGAGAAGTTGAATATAGTTCAGCGCTACACTCGTACTCAGACTGTTTTCCCTGCTCCTTAGCCATCTGAACGCGATAGCGTGCATCGCACACAGACGCACCAGGTGGCAGCACAGTGTCACTGGAGGAAGTTAGGGGCGCGCTAAGGACTGCTTCTGAAACCCAGGTGCCAGTTCAAGTCAGGAGAGCTGAGGATTACCATTGCAAACGGCAGAAGTAGGAAGGAGGAGGGTGGGGTGGAAAAGGAAGGGACATAGGTAGTGGTGTCCGGACCACCCCAGCCCCATTAGGGGAGGGAAGCAAGGGTCTCCCTGGGCATGTACACACCAGACGCTGAGATGGTAACAGGGCGTTCTCTGGGCCAGCGGACAGTGCAGTCCACGGGGCCGCAGTGCTGCCTCAACTGGTAGGCCTGCAGAGCCACTCGGGCACCGGCACTGAAGGCCCGTGGGGACCGGGGTCATCGCCCGTAAGCTCTGCTGTAGGGACTCTCTGTTTGCGCAGGCGTGTGAGAGGCCGATTGTAGCTGTGCCTTGGGTTTGCTGCGGGCATCTATAAGCAGGTGACTATGGAAGTCAAAAAAAAGAAAACCCTAACATTTTGAGAATATAGTGTTAGGGTTTCCCGTTCAAGTTTGTTTCCTTCCTTTTACAAATTTGAATTTCTTCTATCTCTCTCCTTGATACGTCCCTTCTGTTCTTGTTGGTCTTCACCTCAGTGATCCCTGTCCTGCCCCGAACCTCTCTGTTCCTTTGTCTCTCAGCTTCAGTTTGACTCTTTCCTGCAGCCCCTCAGCCTTTGTACACTAACCTAGACATTCTCGCAGGGAGCTCTTTGTGAAGCAGGCTGTTTATTACTCATGTTGAGTTCTGGTGGGACCTTGGAAGTTGGCCTTCCTGGAGGGTAAAGGCAGGTGGGCAGTGATGACCACACGCTATATCATAGCAGTTCCATTGCTGTCGCTGTGTTTGCTGATTGGTGTGAAAGCACATGATCACCAAGGAAAAACAAGGAGAAGGCGGTGTCTTAGGTCAGCTCAGTAATAGCCGCATGCAGTAAAGCAGTGGCCTGAAAACCATAGGGAACAGCATGCAGTGGTGGTTTGTCAGCTGGAGCCCATGTTAGTTCCTGCCTCCAGCCTTCATAGCTGAGCCTGAGTGGCTCCTGGGTGACTCGTGCAAGGTGCAGTCGGCCACCGAGTTTCCGTACGGTCGGGGGCGCGAGACGTTAACTTACAGGTCTGCAGTTCAAGGCCCAGTACATGGCTGAAGGGTGCTAACGACCGAAGAAGGGAAGATCAGGCATAGCCGATGGTAAATTTTTGAGCCTAGAAGAAAGAGGACAAGTAGAAATAACTGGTGTAATATTTAAGCTTTTTGAGGAAGCGATGTATTCATTTAAGCCTTGAAAGATGTGAATAGTTATAGTTGGGAGGGCGTAAAGAAGGACAGGTGGTACAGTGTGTCCAGTAGGGGCTGTGTTTGCAGGAAAGTGTGGAGGACAGATGTGCTGGGGCGTGCTCGGAGATTGGAGCAGAGGCAGGCTCGACTCAAACACTGGACACTTACTGTATCTCGCCCTGTGTAATGCGCTCCCGTGTATAATGAGCACCTGTGGTTTCGGCCCGAACTTTCAGGAAAAAAATCTTTCATTTTAGTTTTTTCAATTTTTTATGTATTTATATTTGGATGCCTGTGTTTTGTATTATAAAGGAATCTTAGCATTTATTTTTTAACATATTATGGTACGGGAAATTTATGTAACAAATAATTACAAAACACAAGAACAGATATAAGGTAGTTCAGGTACTACCCATGTATAACGTGCATCTTTATTTTTCTCTCAAAAATTTGGGCACAAAAGTGCACATTATACATGGCAAAATATGGGCAGGAGCTATGAAGTCACTGTGGGCGTCGACAAGCTCTGACGAGAGCCCGGATGCCTGTTCAGCCCAGCAGGCAGTGGGGGGCCGCGTGGGGGGGTGCTGTGGCCAGTGCTTTGAGAGGCTTGTAACATGATGGTGGCACACCGGGTTATTGCAGAGAGTTCTGTCACCCGTTGGGATGGACTAGGGTGACTTTGCCCATCCCAGGGGACACGTCAGTCCGGGGGACATTTTTAGTTATCAGCACTGGAACAGGCCTGCTGGCATCTAAGGGGGTAGAAGCCAGGGACACTGCGAAGCCTCCTGTAGTACACAGAACAGCTTCCTACAACCACACTTATCCAGCCTACAGTGTCTGCAGTGCCAAGGTTAAGAAAGCTGCCTTGGTTATGCTGTGGTAATAAGCAGTCGCAGGTTCTTAGTGGTTTAAAGCAGTAAAGGTCTATTTGTGCTCAATTGAACTGTGCGTATCTTCATATCATCCGTATCTGGAATCCAAGCTGATGGAGCAGCCGTGCTTGGAGTCTTTGCTCACACTTCGTTGGCCAGAACTAGTTACGTGTCCCTCCTAACCACAGGCAGGCCAGGAGTTGCAGCCTTACTGTGTGTCCAGAAAAAGAGTAAACTGCCAGATTCGATTGCTAGCATTAATTACTACCACGGAAGGCTACCTTGGAGGGGAGGGGTGGCAGTGAGAGAGACGCTGGTTCCTCTGCCCTCGCCTTCTTCGTTCTGGTCCATCAGTGGACCGGAATCACAGTGCGCACAGAGCAGGATTAGACAGACAGCGTAGTGCCAGGCTGCACAGCGCAGTTTGTGAGTCTGAGGACACAGCGCTTCGTTTGTTTAGAAAGAGCAGAAATGACTGTCTTAATTCCCTGAAATTCGTTGAAACCTGAAGTACGTAGTTTATAAATGACATTTCTAACTGGCATATAATGGAGACAATTTTTTATTTTAGACGAAGATCGACTTTCTAGAAGAAAAAGCATTGTGGACACAGTATCCATTCAAGTGGACATTTTACCCAGCAGTGCCCCGTCTGACGATGTGGTGAGTGGCCGAGAGCTTGTGGCGCAGCTCTTCCCTGAGACAGACGTCCGTGTGACAGGCCCCCCCACCCCTGGGCTCCCAACAGGGGCCAGTGCAACTCCAGATTATCCCCAAGTCGCCAAGTTCTGTTGTTAGTAGGAATCAATCTGATTCAGCCTGGAATTTACTCGTAGTTCACTCTAGTGAACTCATTTTGGCTATCTGTAAAGATGCATAAATGTAACCTGTTTCAGGATATTATTAGATTTCACGTTGTAGTTTAGTTTAATAACAGGAACTGTAAGACGGAACCAAGTAAGATTTTTTCTATAAGTAAGAAATTTCACATAAACCTGATATTAAATTAGGAGATCTCTAGATTCTATTTTTAAAGATTTATGAAACATAAATTGCCAGAATAAATGGAATTAGGCACTTCACTTAGATGCTCACGACCTTTAGAAAGTTTCAAAACGTCGCCTGCAAGGAAAATTCTTTATCATTTTAGATAGTAACTAACAAATCTAACGTAGGTGAAGCTGTCTCAATTGCCTGTGTACTCTTTAGGGACTGTGACTTACTTGAAACATCACAGATTTAATGCTCTCCTCCTGTTTCAATAGAGCACAAGAGTACCCTCCTGAGTTATAGGAAGAAAAAGCAGCCGGCCCCCTCTGGGACTTATTCCGCACAAATCACCAGAGAATTTTTGATAGTCAAGTAAAAGTGACGAAATACCAGCCTGTCGAGTCAGCCTCCTCCTTGTGACTTACTCAGTGTTTGCCTTCTTAGGTACTTCATTATTTCTCCTTTGGTACAATATAAATAATTAAAAGACTATCCATCTAAGAAAAGGGGAAGGAAGTTGTCTGAATTCATGCTTTCTCAGCCTCCTCTCTCCTACCCCTCCTGATCCCCGCCAGGTAATTGGTCTGTAGGAATTAAAACGATTTGGTGACCGGGGCACAGCTGACTGGCCTCCATGCTGTCCAGCTCCCCATGCTGTGGAAATAATCAGTTCTACCAAGAAATCATCAGCAGAGCAGAGAGGCAGTTGGTATTCACTTGGGAATTTAGTGTATTGAGATCCGTTGAAAGTTTCTTGCCAATTTAAGGCTCCAGAAAAATCATCTTCCCCAAACTCACTCCTTCTAAGCCATTTTCATTTCTGTACTCCTTACTAGTAAGGAGGGATCTTACTAGCTCTGTCTTTGAATGCTTTTGAGTTTGGTGCAGTTACATTTTGAGGGAAGAAAATCATCTCTAAAGCCTTAGTGTATACACCTTATCTTATCAAGAGTACACTGTATCGTGTTGACTGGTGTTACTCCATTTTCCTTTCTTTTAAAGATACATAAAAAGAGCTTCAGACTTGCTAATGGTTTACTTTGATAAAATGAACTGAAGAGACATTTCCATAAAGATAGGGTAGGAGGAAGATTCTTGAACATGAACTTTACATTAAAAGTCCATTAAAACATGTGTTAGCTCGTCAAAGATCCTTTCTCTTTGCTGTAAGTCCAAAGGCAAATATGCCTTTCACCGAGAGTTTGAAAAGTTAAGTAAACGGTTTGCTATAAGATTTCCTTAAGCACACTGGAGTTTCAAACCCATTTACCATTATGGAATTTGATTTTGAATATTGGGAATGATTGCTCACATGCCAGAAGACAAAATAAATTACCATCTAGGCTAGGAAACTGATTAATTGCATGGTGTGGACAGAAGTGTGCGTGAGTCAGGCATTCACCAGCTAATGGTGTGCCGGAGTATCAGGCGATGAATAAGTACATCAGCTAGCAATGCATCAGGTAAGAAAAATGCCTACTGAAAAACATTACTCTTATATTTGATCAGAATTAGTTGAAATTTTGCATATATAATCCCAGTCAGTCTTCATATATATCTGATATCTGCTTTTAGGGCTTATAACTAAAACACAAAGTCAGAAGATCGTTTAGATGGAGATCATAGCAGACTTGTGCTTTCTCTAGATACAACTCAAACTGTTACTATAGTCTGTTGAAAAGGTATGTCAGTTTCAACATTTGTGATTCAAACCTTAGCTGACTGTGACTCGCCTAGTGAATTTTTTTAAAAATTGCCATATGTGTACCTTTGTGTATATGAACTTTTCCTGAAAATCTTTATAAATATACCCATACTTAATTAAGTCAAGACCATACATGGCTAAAAGGATCTGTCTCCTGAGATGAGATGGACGGCTTGGGTGATCGAATGCTGCACGGTGGGCGTGCTCTCTGGTCCCTCATGCCCGCTTTCAGCCTCGTGGGCACGATTGCTGCACGTCACGGACATGAGGGAAGTTTGAAATCACCACCCCGTTCTCCTCTCTAAAAGGTGTAATAGTCCATGCTTAATTATTTGGGGGAATGGATGGAAGGTGATGGAAGGTTATGCATATCCAATTTTTCTTTGTACAAAATTGAGCAACAGTTGGCTGGAAAGGATTGTTGTTTATGCAAGGACAAATAACAGATATTTTTATACCTACATATTCCTACCTTTTTCCCAAATGTAACTGAAGGTACCTGCATGTGTGCTCACAAAATAGTAGTTCTAACGTAAGTGAACGTTAGTGGGAGCCTGCTGGGCTGGGCGCGGCACCGTTACTGTGGTGTCCGTGGTGGGCAGGGACACGTAGCTGGTCTGAGTGGGGAAAGATGGGCCGTAGATTTTAGGCAGGCCCGAGGGTGCCCCACAGCCTAGGCTGGAGCTGCAGATCGCAACTGCAGCAGAGGTCACACAGAGGAAGGGGGGCTGAAACCCCTCGGGGGTGGCGCCTTTGCACCGTGTTCCCGTAGCTCCAGCACACTCAGTTAGAGAGTGGGCGCAGATTCTCGTTTGATAAACGTTTTATTTTACTTTTGAATTTAGACAGGGGCAGGGAGGGAGAAAGATGAAAAGTGTCAGTGTGAGAGAGAAGTGCCAGTCGGTTGCCTCCTGTACACACCTCAGGGGACCAGGCCTGCAGCTGAGGCGTGTGCCCTGACGGCAGTCGGACCACCGATGTTTCGGTTTGCAGGACAATGCCCCACCAACTGAGCCCCGCTGGCTGGGGAGGAACCGATTCTAGTGTAGTTGAGCACCGTCTGCAATATGTGGCTTGTATTTAGCAGCTGCATTGTATGGAAAATATTAACCATTAAACACTATTATAAAGCAATTTTTAAAAAATAGCCTCCACACAAAGGGAATCTTGGGAAACAAGATTGAAGACAAATTACAGAAGGGTTTCTCACCAGCCTCGGGGCTTTGTTTGTAATTGGTAGGAAGTGGGGGGACACCAAGATGCGGGCAGCATCGTGTCAGAGCCGTGCTTTCATAAATGAATGGGAGAAGCGTGACCAAGTGGAACTGGAAAGAGAAGGCTGGAAGCGAGAGGCCAGCACAAGGACCCGGAGCAGCCAGGCCGGAGATGAGAGAGATGGCCAGGGGCCGGAGTGACCCTAGTCTGCAGGCAGAGTGGGTAGGACCCACAAGGGACGGAAAGCAAGTTAGAGAGAGGAGGGTTAAAAAAAAAAGGGACAGGGACAGAATGACTTGGTTTTGATGCTCGGAAACTAAATCACAGTTACCGGAATTGAGGAGAACAAGAACAAATAGGGAAGAAGAGCTATTAATTAGGTAAAGTCCGTTAGCTTTTCACTTACCCAGACTGAACAGGTAATAAGTAAAAGTCTCCAGTGCTGTTTCTCCGGTGCTACGGTGGTTCCTCAAAAGTCTAGTGCTCTTCACCAGCTGTGAGAACAAAAGTGTTTTGTTTTTTTTTTTTTTCGCTGAAGCATTAGGTTGCTTCTAGTACAAATAATTGACCAGCCAGAGCCTAATCTTATATATCTGCCACAAATGTCTAGAAAAAAGCCACTGAAGATTTCCAATTTCAGTCTGACTTCAACTAGAAATATCAACCCTCAGTAGAAAAACTGAGGCAGTCGAACTGTTCGTTGCCACTTGATTTGCAGCCAAAGCCTCTGCATCACAGGGAAGCCAAGGTGCAAAGCATGAAGTCTTCTGCTTTCATTAGTCTTGTGGCTTAGACTTAGCAAAGAAGCTCATGAGCTAAACTTAGGGATGACCAGAGTCCCTGCCAAGTACTGCTGTATCGTTTCTTACTTTTTATAAATACATAATGTATAAAGAGATACATTATGTATAAATACATTATGTATAAATACAAATACACAAAGAGATAATGTAGTAGCTGGACACATTCCTTCTGAAAATGTGCTGGTGCCACGAAAAGTATTACTATTTTTATTATTAAGCAGTAGGTTTCACACCTTTTACATATCTCAAAGCAATAGAGATTTGAAAACCCAAGTGGGAAGCTATTTCTGGAGATGAGACCAGGGTAAGCTGACCTTACAAGATCCAGAGTATGATTATTTTAAACTGTTAATTACACTCATCGAACACTTCCCGAAGCAGTGATTCTTGCTTTTAAACCATTTACAGTTTTAGGGTATTTCATTTTTGATTCGTGAACTGCATGTGGTATAGAATCTTCGAGGCTGTAGAATACTTAGTTCTTATTTGCTGCATGGCAGAGACTGTGTGCAATCTCTGCCTTGAATATTGGCAAGCATCGTCGCCTGATGGAGCAGTTCCGTCGGTGGCCCCAAGTCTGGCTGCACATCACGCAGCTGGATGCTAATCCAGCACGGGTCGGGGTGCCTGGAGGGCGTGAGGTCAGCCGGCCACATGGTGGTGTGTAGACTTGTTGGGAACTACTGAAGCAAGCCATTGTCACAACCACGGGAAGAGTGGAGACGATATGACACTCTGGAGGGTCATCACAAATCAAGGCAACACAAAGGGGGAAGAGTTTGTAGACGTTCTTATATGACTGCCCTGGCCAGGTGGCTCAGTTGGTTGGAGCATCATCCCATACGTCAAAAAGGCTGCAGGTTCAATGCACACCCCCCTATCTGGTCTGGGTGCATACAGGAGGCAACCTATTGCTGTATCTCTCTCACACCGATGTTTCCGTCTGCCTGTCTCTCTCTAAAGTCAATAAACATATCCTTGGGTGAGGTTGAAAAAAAAGCTTTACATGACTTGCACTAGGTGAAAGTATTATTTATATTGATCTTTCTTAATTATTTTACTTAAAATCATTTTTCTCCAGGTTAGTAACACTGAAGAAATCACCTTTGAAACATTAAAGAAAGCAATTGGTGAGATTTTTTGTACTCATTAACTTTCCTAATATTTTGATAGTGTGTCTTTATCTTAGTGCATGTTTATATGCCAGAATAAGTAAAGGATATATATATATATACATATATATATATATGCATTTATATATATATATATAAAACAATGCACTCACATTGTTGACTTCTGTATAAATACATAATTGATTTATTTAGCTATGTTCTTCAGGCTTTTACAATTGTAAAAAAAAAATCAGAGTAATGTTTTATACAAGGATAACCGAAGAGTGCAGAGTTAGTCCAGCTGGTGCTAACTGGTTAGTCTAGCTGGTTAGTCCAGCTGTTAGTCTC
>PVKM010004039.1:0-54088 GCA_004027735.1 Carollia perspicillata | reverse complement strand
TGGCTATTAGGTTAATAATTAAGTCACACTGCATGGGAGTCCATAATACACTCTTTATATTGAGTTCAATTACAAAATAAAAAAAAAATAGCAAGATGCCAGTATTTCGGGAAAACGATGGGTCCTCACTGTTTAACTGGAATACATTTTATTTTGCTCGTTACTATGGCAATACAAACATACTATGAAATGAGTAAAAAGGATGTAAAATAAAGTTTCGTTCTAGGTTTCTACTACCTTCATGATTGAGATTTAATTATTACTGCTTGGCCGGAATCAGCTCTAGTCCTACACTGCTCCTAGTCCAGGAGGAAAAACTGAATATAAACACAGAACAAAAAATTCAGAAATTTCTCCCCAGAGGTTAACCTGAATGAACTAGTATCAGAGGTGAGCAAACAACCTCCTTTGCGCACAAATCGCTGGGCCTCCTATTTTTGCTAAATGAGGTCCATTTACTTACATCAAACCTACAGATATTTTTACACTGCATTGGCAGAGCTGAAGGATTACCACAGAGACCATAGTGGGCAAAGCCTAAAATAATTACTATCTAGCCCTTTACAAAAAAGTTTGCTGATCTCTAACTTTTCCCAAATTAATATACGACTTAGAATAGTATGCTAGCAAAAAGCAGAATATTTCTTTTTCTTTTTTTAATGAAGAAGATGAAAAAGTCCAATTAGCTTGCAAAGTAAATCTCTCCACACTTTCTGAGCCAGAACATATTTGACATTAGGAAAACAGGAAAAGAGCAAAATCACATAACAGATCAGAGCCCCCCCCACCAAAGTGATAAATATTAGTGTTGTGTATGTACATATGAACTCTGGCCAATCAGTAACAAAAATTATCAATCAATTACAGTTCCAATATCAATATATGTAAGCATGCAATAAATAGACTAAAGGTTTTTTTCATTGCTACTTGAAAGACGGAAAAATGACTTTAAAGCAAGTTTTCAATTATAACAATAAAACAGGTACATGTACTTTTTTAACTTCCCAAATGGTTCTGTTTCCTAAAATGAATATGTTTCTGAAAAATGTTGAACTCACATCAAATTTAACAGAAGCTTAATAAATTGGGACTATGATGTTAGAAAGACTCAAGAAGAACCCTACTGTGCTTCCCTCAGATTTATAGTCCTTTCTCAAAGAAAACACAAAAGCAAGGTGTACCACTAAAGTTGGACTTAAAAATATATACCATGTTAACACATTTAAAATTTTAAAATAGCTATAAATAATTTGCTTAGCACTGACTACATTAAGAAAATGCTTTTGAAAGAGAAAAAAATGACCAATCTCCTTAGCATACACTAAGCACAGCCTTGATGATATAAAACAGTGATGGCAACCAAAACTTCCGTAAACACACTGGAGAAGAGAATCACTCCTTGGCAGCATTTTGTCTATTAAATATCTGTCATTAAAAGTCTGTCCTACCCACGTTACTCATTTTACCAATCTTCTCCACATATTTTGTTAGCTAAAATCTAAGTACATACAGATTGGCTCTGAAATCTAAATGCGTCCGTTTTCTTTTTGTTCATGAAGGAAATATCTGAAGTATCTGCAGAGAATGGTTAGTGAGTCTATGAGATCTGTAACTCATAATATCTATGTTTTTACAGGGGAAACACTGGGAATTCCAGACACAATAATGGGCCTTACTTTATTAGCAGCAGGAACGAGCATACCAGACACGATCGCAAGTGTGTTGGTTGCAAGAAAAGGTAAGAATGAGGTCCCTCAAGCTGCAGTGCCCATTCTTCAAGCCTGGCTGAACGCTAAGCAAAGTTACCTTTAAAAATATGTTTCCTCAGTAACACACTAAAAAAAAATAACTCAAGAGGAAGGATTTACTGTTTAATAACAGATTAATTTCATTAAATCTAATTCCCCAAATAAAATTCATCTGGAATGAGTATTAAATTGTAATTAAACACGTTAAATTAGAATGAAAAGAAGTGATCTACGACTTATTGAAAAATGGTTTAATAGAGATAACTATTAGATAAATAAATGTTAATACTTTAAATACTAAACTCACAAAATTACAAAATACAAATTCAGTAAGACTTTTGCTCTAATACAATCTTCCAAACCCAACAAACAAAACCAGTATCCAGTGTCTCTTCTTTTAAGCTTATTAATAAAATACAGTATTGGTGTGCACTTTTAACCCCATGTTCTGTTTTGCAGGCAAAGGAGATATGGCTATGTCTAACATCGTGGGGTCCAATGTGTTTGACATGCTGTGCCTCGGTGTTCCGTGGTTGATTAAAACTGCTTTTATAAATACATCAGCTCCCGTAGAAGTGAACAGCAGAGGACTAATTTACATAACCATCTCTCTCAACATTTCGATTATTTTTCTTTTTTTATCAGTTCACTTCAATGGCTGGAAACTAGACAGAAAGTTGGGCCTAGCCTGCCTATTATTATACTTGGGGCTTGCTACATTATCAGTTCTATATGAACTTGGAATTATTGGGAATAATAAAGTAAGTGGCTGTGGAGGTTAATATTAACAGTGATAGGTGGAAAATGTGAATGACAAAAAGGGGCGGAGAAGGAGTACTCCATTTCTTCGTTTAAGCCAAATAAAAAACATTCTGAACTTTAGACTCTAAAACTTACTCAGAGTAATTCTTTATCACCAAAGAAAACTAATGTAAAAATCAACCAAAATCAGATCTTAATTTGTCTTGAGTCCTTTCTTATCAAGAACAATTACACAGAGATAACAGAAGTTTAAAAAAATTATGCTTTACCTAACAATAAATAAGTTGATAAAAGCTAGAGAAACCTGAACAAATCCCACTATGTAGTACTGAAAATAACAAGAAAATGGCTTATTTTATTAAAAAACAGTATAACCATTCATTTAAACTGAATGACCAGACTTGCTGTCTTTAAAAACCCAAACTTGAGATTAACAAAAATCACAGTATATTTAACACTATACTGTTAAAAGCTGGTGGAAGTTTTAAAAGTTCATATTTACAGCTTTTTTAAGCATACAGTGTTACTTTTAAAATGACTTTTACTAGGAATTCAGCAAAACAGATACAGGAATGTTCTAACTGCGGTCTGAAATTACGCGTTACGATCCAAGCGAACGTCGATCTCTCTGCCGCTGATTTTGATGCCGTTCATTACTCGGCAGGCTTTTTCAGCCGATTCTGGGGAGTCAAACCTGACCGTTCCACAGCCTTTTGACTTCCCATTCTCCATTTTTATCTCTGCAAACATTACATGACCTGTAAAAGAAAAACTATAGAATTACTATACTAGCCAGTTTAAACAGGCTCCATGTTTTACTACACAGGTTTGAAATTTCTCATTGCCAATGAAGCAATCAGTAACTTGACTGAAAATATCAACATCAATGATTGAAAAACAACACATATAAGCATTTTCCACATCATCGTATATTCTGAATATAATGCAATTCATATAAAATAATGAACATACACATAAGAATATATAGAGCTGGACTCAAATTTGCTTAGGATTTACTATTTTAATAAAACAAAAACTTTATTTATGTTAAACCCTTAGTTTCTGAAGTAAATTTTATAGCAGGAAGGCAAGCTAGCACAAAATGCCACTAAGTCACCATGCCCGATGACACACTATAAATTAAAACAAAATTATTTTTAGAGAAAATTGTTGCTTTCTGCCCAATCCTCTCTTCCTTTCCTTTTATCCTCCATTTTAATTCTTTATCCCTGAAAATAATAGAAACTGCTCAGAAATTTAATTTTCACCACATCACAAAGGGCCCCACTAATTCTGCTTTGCAACCACAGAGCCAAAGTCATTATCAATATCACAATTTGATATTGATATCAATATCAATCAATATCACAATTTAATATCAATATCAATATCACAATATACTTAATCAATATCACAATATGAACTCCAACCTAAGAATGGCACCAAACGTGTTATGGAAATAGGCACAGAAGGGACAGTGCAGATGTAAATCAATAAAGGTAAAAGCAGTTATCGTAAGAGCACAAGGAAGAACTTCAGAGGAGTCTCCAGGAACAGGAGAAAACTAGACAGTTATTCCACATACAGTTAATATCACTGCTGACCCTAGAGACTGATATTTGAAGTAGACAGATAGAAGATCATTTGTCAAAATACAAAGGGGCCATAAAAATCTGGGACCCAAACCAGAGTTACTGATCATTACACACAGGTAACATATGTAAAGTGGTACTATTCCCAGGCACACGGGGAGGTATGGTCACTCGATCCACAAAGATTTAAGTGGAAGGTGTGTGACTACTTACCATAATATCTCCCTCCCCTTGAAATATTGTAGTTGCCAGATCACCATAGGCTAAGTTTAGTCTGGCAACAAAATCAGAGTGCCAGAGATACTTAGTTCACATTTCGTTCTTTAAAGGGAGAAAAAGGAAGAAGGGGGGAGGTCAAAGCGAAGGGCTTAGCAAAATATTCCACAAGCTCTTTTCAGGCAATGGGAACAATTTTTAATCACAATGCATGAGTAAGACTTTTTTCTTTTTAAATATTAATCTGATTGATTTCCTATCTAAAACATTCTAGACTATTCTTCTGTTTTTCCATCTATCCTCCCTCCAATAACTGTATATATTTTTTAAAAAACTGATAGTCTGTCACTCAAAACCAATTAAATGGTCTAAGTTAATAAATGTCATATTGAGCTAAAACCATGATTTTATAACCCAGACCAGGAAATCTTTAACTATTCTCTAAAAATTATAAAACAGGCTAGTTCCCAGGGAAGTTATAATGGTTAAAATAGACCCAAACAATATTCCCCCTACAAGTGGTTAAAAAACATACAGACACAGAAAGACACATACAGGAACCACATTTTTCTAATACATCATAAAATGAAACTGGAAAATTTTTAGAAAACTTTTAAAGATAGATACAGAGCAATTTCCAGAGTCTTCTTACTATCTTGAACTTTGGGATCTGAAAAAAAGCAACTTTAATTAAAGAAACATACATACCTTGGTAAATGGCAACACTTTACATTGCTTTTAAAGGGAACTGTGGATAATTTTGAAGGGCTTTTAAGGTTGTAAGTTCATCCTTATTCTAATTTTACCTAAAAACTTAGGGTTTTTCTTAACATTAAGTGTTCCACCATAGGTGTATTAGCAACAGTAAGGTTCACTCAAGCAAGTAATTTTTAAAATTTCAAAGGAAAATACATAATAATCTCTTGCAAAATCTCTCTATCTTTCAGGACAAATTTCTATTTTGTTTTCCTCTTACACTTTGTCTCTTGGTTTAAAGACCATCACTCATAGCCCCAAATTGCTAAGCTCACAATGATCTCGACACTCTTCCAGCTGACAGGGACTCGTAGCAAAGACATGTGAAACTTCTTACAGTCTGAAGACTCAGGGTGCACGTTAAGTGGCCTGTGGACACATGTGTCATGGTTAGACTGTCCCAAAGTTCCCAATAGGGTTAGAACCAGAATGAGTTTGAGTTTTCCAAGTTCCTTCTTAATCCCATGAAAATATCACATGAGATATTTTCTTTTCTTAAGCTAAATAACTGAGAAGAAAAGATTTAGTTTCAACTACTTAAAATCAGACCTCTCTAACTTTTTACATTCTCTGAGGACTTCCTTAAATGACTTAAATATCTACAAATATACTGCATAATTCCAAGAAAAACAAAAATAGGACTGCTATTTTAGCAAAAGCATAGGACAAAATAGAATGCAATGAAAAACTGGTACCACAGAATAATCAAACATATTGTTGTTACATTTATTAATGATAAAAATAATAACCTGCTAGAAAAGAAAACTTGCTACTTTACTCAGCCTACTAGCCTATTAACTTGTGGTGTGTATTTTGGAAAATACATATCCAGAAGTACACCAAATTAAAGCATGAATAAATAAATGAATGAATGAATGAATGAATGAAATCTACTTCCAAAGCAAAGCTGTAACATAACCACACAAGGGGAAAAAAGCAAAATCAGATATTCTACAAGAAGTGATTATGACACAAGGGACAAAAAACAAGCTTTTGTTTCTTTACAAATAAAAAAGCAACCATCAACAAATGTTCTTCATATAGTACTTTACTGTCACTGCATTATTTTTACTGTCAAGTTTTTCTAGAGTCAAAGTCTACTATGAATGCTTGAAGAAGCCTGTGGCTTTTAGTAAATAAAATCTAGCAAGTGTCCATTTTCTATGCAATTAACAAGCATACTCATGTAGAAAACTACATAATAGAAATCTGTAGAAAAAACTTTGTTTACACAGTTTATAGAGCTAATAATTAAGAGTGGGCACTGTAGAGGGGCCCCTTCCACACAGTCACACCGTTAGCAACCTTAGCCATGCCTGCTGCCTTCCGCCACTTCACGGCCACGGATCCCCGCAAAGTGAGCGATTCGGGCCTTCATGCAGATGAGTAGGCAGATCTGAGCATTCTGCATACCCAGGGAATGAGCTTCCTGAGGGAGTGGATGGAAAGCATGGACGTAAAATACTACCTGCTATTCACAAAGCCAAATCAGAAGAAAATAAGGAAGAAAAAACAGATAGTAAGAAGATGGAGAAGACATAAAGACAGATGAACTATCAAGTGAGGAACGTGATCTAGAAATTGTCTGAGGGTATGACTGAAGCAGACACTGACGCCCCTCAGGAAATGGGAGATGAAAAACCGAGATGATGGCTCAGGCAAACGATAAAAAAGTGGCTGCCATTGATGCCCTAAATGATGGTGAACTACAGAAAGCCACTGACTTGTTCATAGATGCCATCAAGCTGAATTCTCGCTTGGCCACTCTGCATGCCAAGAGAGCTAGTATCTTCATCAAATTACAGAAGCCAAATGCTGCCATCCAACATTGTGACAGAGCTATTGAAATAAACCCTGATTCAGCTCAGCCTTATAAATGGCGAGGGAAAAGCACACAGACTTCTGGGCCATTGGGAAGAAGCAGCCCATAATCTTGCCCTTACATGTAAATTGGATTATGATGAAATGCTAATGCAATGCTGAAAGAAGTTCAACAAAGGGCCCAGAAAATTGCAGAACATCAAAGAAAGTATGAGCAGAAAAATGAAGAGCAAGAGGACAAGGAAAGAACAGAAAGGGTTAAAAGGCTCCGGAAGAACCTGAGAGCCCAGAGGACAATGAGGAGCTCAGTATGGCTCTTTTCCAGGTGGCTTTCCTGGGGGAATGCCTGGTAATTTTCCTGGAGGAATGCCTGGGCTCAATGAAATTCTCATTGATCCAGAGGTTCTTGCAACCAGCCATGCAGGTTCCAGAAGTTATGGTGGCCTTCCAGGATGTGGCTCAAAACCTGGCAAATATGCAAAATACCAGAGCAACCCAAAGGTTATGAATCTAATCAGTAAGTTGTCAGCCAAATTTGGAGCCCAAGCATAATGCCTTTCTGACAGATAAAGAAAGCCCTTGCTGAAGGAAAAGCAACTTGGATCACCAAATGGATGTCGCAATAATACAAACCAGTGTACCTCTGACCTTCTCATGAAGAAAGCTGGGGTGTGTTGAAAAGAATCCCTACCCCTCTGCCCCAAAAGCAGCTGTAACATTTGACGGTGGTTTGCCATCATAGTATTCTTTCAGATAATGTTTTCCTACTAGGAATTACAAAGTTTAAACACTTTTAAATCTTAAAAATATTTAAAAACAAATTAAAAGGGTGTGTTAAACCCTACATTTTTCTTCACAAATCAAAAAAAAAAGTGGGCACTGTAGTTCTAAAATGTTATGGCTCTGCATCACACTAAGCCAGAAAAAGCCAGAGTACAGCTAAAGTGTATAGACAAAAACAGAGCAAAATTAAAGGACTATGCCCATTTGACTTCATTAGTGCAATCTGAACTAATCTGGGGTCCAACTCTGAATGGGTCAGTTACTTTACTTTCTCAGCTTTCTTAAAAATGCATGTCAATGAGGAATTACATAAAGCAGGATAAAAGACCTATTAAATTATACTCACTTATTACTTACCATTTTATATTTGGGGATATACAAAAACCTTTTTTTCTAAATTATAAAGGCTGAGAAAATGCTGGTTGTATTGAGGGTAATATAACCCATAATACAACATTTCTTAGGCTTTGTAATTATCCCGTCAGGGACAATTAACCACTGTAGAAATTTAATAAGCAGAGGGCTTGCTGGTAGGCCATTCACTGGTACATAATGTCTGGGGGAGATACACAGAGTACCACTAGACTCTTACTAGGAAGCAACCAAGAGAATACAGGGTCCAGCAAAAGTAACACCTGCTTGAGTGTGGTTGGTAGGGTAGTAATTGGGTGTAATAATTTATAGTTTTAATTTGAACATTTCACCTAAAATGTTACATGGTGTGCTTGAATGTGATATTGTTATGTTACAGAATAACATGCTTATGGTTTTGTAATAAAAGATTTTATAATAAAAATGGGGAGTTATCTATGCTGGACCCTGTATACTATCTATGCCGGACCCTGAGCACACCCTGGGCTCAGGAGGGAAAATAAACAAAACAAAAACTTGTCTTTACTGCAGAAGAAGCTACTGCTGGTTTCTATCAGGTTAAAAAGAAATTTTTCATACTAAGAAAGAAACACTCTTAAGATTTAATAACAAAGTGATGGGGCAAGAAAATAAATGGTTCAGTTCATACAAACCAGGTAATTTCAACAGTTGTCAATCACTGGCCACAATTCCATATTACTATATAACTTATTTTCTTTCCCATCAATGCAGTTCAAGATTAAAAACAGGAAGATGGTAGGCAATTATTTAAGTATGTTATTACCTTAATATAAATCTAAAAGCAAGAAGCTTTTACAATTAGAATTGGAAAAAAACAAAACAAAAATTATTCCTCCCATGATAACAGTATAGGCTGATCAAAAAGGGACATAAAAATAGAGCTAAAATAACAAAGTAGAGAATAATAATTTAACCATTTATTGTCTAAAATGCTGTACAAATTTTTTAAATGTAGATTTGGATACTAATATTTCCTTTCAGAAAATGTCTTTGAATTGCTGATGTCCTTTTGTCACAGCAATACCAGTCCAGCTAGACACCCACCAAAAGCCCCTCAAATTTGCTGCAAGCCTTGCTCATACCTAACATCAAAAAAAAATCTGGCTACATAGGATAAAGAACAGTCAACTCAATATTAGTCACATTTTCATTAATGTCATTTTTGTCTGCCCTATTCTGTTTTTATCTTCTTTCATTACTACCTTTTAAAATATTATTATATCACATCTGGAGATTTCTTTTTTCACTGACATTGCAACAGAGATTATCTATACTTGCTGCCATTGCTCCTCATTTCATACATTACAGTAAGGCCCTAATATGTCCATTCCTCTGTAATCTGTGGGTGGCCAGATGCTGCCTACTCATCCTCGTAGATACTCTTCCTCCTGCAGGAGACTACCAACACCTCAAACCAACTTTATAATTCTGCCTTCTCTTAGTGGTAACTGTTTACTAGTTGACTCGCTTTCAACAATTTTTTTATCAAAGAAAAGGCTGAGTTTTTCTTCTTTAAATAAAACATTTTTAAAAGATAATCAACAAAAGAAGACAAAAGAACATAATGGTAACAAACTGCCAAGATACAGTATTACTAGATTTAATGAATGAGTAAATAAATGAAGCTCTGCTCAGAATGTTTAACTCACCATAAAATACTTAACAAACTCTTACTATATGTATCAAGGCAATAAAAGGTGTTATGATAGAAGAGACAGTTCTTGCCCTCAACAGCCTCCATCTAGGAGGGAAGAAAACATGTGACCAGTTTACTACAATAGTGTTTAATATAAAGTACTCTGAGAACACAGTAGACAATAGATTCCACAGTGATCACTTTGATTGCAAATGATCTATCACTTTTTGATAAGTGGCTACACAGGCTACTTTTGTGGGAGGACATTAGATTTTGCCACTTTATGATCTCAAAATATTAAAGATATATTCCAAATCCTCTTAATTTTTCATTAACTCTCAAAGACTGAATGTATCATTTTTAGCCCTTTTCAACATTACCTGTATTTTTGGACCATAAGATGCACCTAGGTTTTAGAGGAAAATAGGAGAAAAAATTTTGAAGCAAAAAATGTGGTAAAATATTTAATAACATAAATAACATAATATTTCACCAATGTAGATATAACAGAACTCAAGGGCAGCATTAACAACCATTATTCCTCCCAAATTTGGGGGAGTGCATCTTATAGTCCAAAAAATATGGTATATGCCACCTATATAGCTTACTTTGTGATTATAGTCTCTAGGCCATCACCCAATAGCAGAAAAATACTGGCAGAAAACCTGTTATTTTGTTCCACTCACACTAATTCTCTCATCATCACACACACACACACAAAGGTCCTTTTTTAAAAGTACCAAAACACCTAATCTTCTACAAACCTAATAAATATATTAAGGTTGTACAGGTAGTATCATTATAGCCAGGAATAGTTTACAAAAGAATCAGAAGGCCACCAGAATGTACCTACGTCTAAAGGGTTCTGGGCAGGGGGCTCTGTGCTATTAGGTTAGTTTCCTGTGCTGTGTAGGCAATGGAGTATTACAGAATGGGGTCATCTATTAACTCCCTATTATTTGGAGTTAATATCATTGGGTCATGCTGACAATGTATTGCACTATATTACAAACAAGGAAATAAACATAGCAATCCTAGTACTTCCCAGAAGGAAAAAAAATATTTTTAAATGTGAACCATCATGATATACCAACCTTTTAATAATCAGATAGTAGACCATCATTTTCTTTTATCCACAGGAGACAATGACAAGCTCTATTCTACATCATGTTATTTAGTAGTAATTTGCACTGCTCTTGGTCAGAAAAATAATTCATTTATTTGAAGTAAAATTAGACCTGTCATACAGCCTAGAAATAAGCATCTGGACAGGTAAAGGTCCAAAGACAATCTTAAAAAGTTTAAGTTTTTCCTCCATAATCACTATTAACAGATCTGTAATTATTGGCATACTTACCACACTGACTGAATTTCTCTTTTAGTTTCTGCCAAGTCAAGTCAAAAGGCAGCTAGAATGAAAAAAGGTATTAGTAACAGATACAGGAGGCAAAAAGTAACTTCAAGTACCCTTTACATTTAGTTGCTTACATTTCTGACAAATATCTGGTTGCCTTTGGAGCCTATTCTGTCTCTCATTCCGCTTCCCATGGGACCCGATAAAAATCCTCGATCCATATCGATGCTCCTTTCCAGTATAGCTCCTATCCCTGGTCCCATTCTATCAAAGCTGGAACTCATCCGATCCAGTCCCATCCCCATTCCTCCAGTCACACTGTTCATGCCACCCATTCCACCACCTGGATTTTCAGGAAGGGGTGAGAGGGTTTGGGAGTTCGGTGTTTTTGTTTTAAAGGCAGGAAAAGGAGAAAGAAGAAGAAAGGGAGAAAGAGGAGGGAAAGAATCATTTTTGAGAAACAAAGGGAGAGAAAAATTAATTCATTTATGTAATTAGATTATATGTAAGCATAAAATTAATTTCATACATACAATATAACAATCTCCCAAGAACAGAATTTAATTTGGTATACATTTGGTTAGTTGAATGTTAATGGCTAACTGAATGTTAATTTTAGCCATTATATAACACATTATATACATATACTTCTATAAAATCACACTCTAATCATAAAACCCATCATATATGTTACATAAATTTTCTACCAATTACTTTATCCAATAATGTTAGAGTCGTTTTCTCCTCATTTTTATTTTCTAATAATACACTAACCTTAATACTTGCTAGAGCAAAGACATATGGGACAAATTCAAGTTATTACAACTCCAGGACCTTAACTGTTGCTCTCATCCTACTCTCCTATATAATATTCCTTTCCTAGCTTCCTTTTCACCTTTGTATCTTCTGTTTCACATATAATTTCTCTTTTTGTGTAAGTTCAATTTTCAATAACCACAGAAACACAATTAATTTTAACCTCAGTGTTATACAAAACTTGCAAATGTAGTAACAACAAATGAAATCAGAACCCTTTGGCCAGAACTTGAGAATTTATCTCAGACAGCATATCCACTTCATTCCAATCCTACTCATTCTCAAAATGCATGTTTTTTTCTCATACCTAAAACCCTCAGACATAGGAATTCTAAAAATTAACATTATCCTCAAGTTGGCTTTCTGTGAATAACAGATATAAAATCAGGGAAACAGAAGTGTAAACTCTGAGGTGAAAAAGGAAATGTAGGGAAGTTACCATCAATAGGAAAATGGCCAAAGCTGGAAAAGATGATGAAAAGCAGGAATAAAATGAGCGGCAAGGGACAATGCAAAGAGGTATCTTCAGCTGGCAGGATTTTTTAAATTCAATCTTAGAATACAAATAGACTGTTTCCTACTTGAGAGATTTCAATCAATTTAAGAAAGTCAATGAAGTATGGAGAACTCACAGAGACATGGTTGAGTAAGCAACAGAGGTCAATAACTAAGCCATGTGTCAAGCCTTTAGAACTAAAATGTGGTATGCAAACAGGTGGAAGAGATTCAGCATCCCCCAGTGTTTCAACTACTCTTGATTCTATCACAGGAAAGGTTTAAAAGGAAATAAACATCTCCTTCAACCTTAGCCCTCAACCTCAGGAGGTCTCTTTAGAAGTGTGTATCTGGGGCAATTCACCTGCATCTTCCAAAAGGTATTCACAGATGAATTAAGCTAGTACCCAATAGCAGTTGGAAACAAAGCTGGTGCTAATGCGAAAGTTGTTGTTCTTTTTATTTTTTTTATTTTTACATTTTTACTTTTTTACTTTTTATGCAAAAGTTGTTCTTAACACATGATCAGAGAAATCCCCAGATTTCTTAGTTGAAAAGGAGATTCTTGGACTAGCTGACAGTCAACACATACTCTGGTGTTAGCTTAGAAATACCAAAAAAGTAAAATTCAAAGTTACTTTAGAAATTTCAGTGATCACACAGAAAAAAGCTCAACAACTACCAAAGTTTCTGTACATTATAACATGACATTATTAACATATAAGAACAAAATATTGCTATACTACAATAACTACTCTTGCAAGTCTTTTGCAAGCACACAAATAACACTGAATAAATTCTAGTAAAATTTAAACCTACTTATTCCAGATCCCACTGGACCCATGTTAGAAGCTCCTATTCTTCCTGCAAACCCTCCAATCATTGCACTGCCTAAACAAGGGTGGAGAGATAATATACTAATTAATTTAAATAATCATACTTTCAAAGTCCCAAGGTACTATGCTCTCAAAAGATGTACAGTAACTGAAAAGTATAGTCTTCAAGAAATAGGGTTCAAATATTTAAGACACTGCAAAAAAAAAGCTAGTACATTAAAATCCATAAAGTGTTTTCTTCTAGTAATAAATTTAGTGAAACATTACAAATTTCCAATTTTTCACAGAAAAAGGAGAGAAACAAACTTGGAAAAATATAACCTGTGAAAAGAAAATAAGTATGCAGCCAGCCTACCAAGTCTACCAAAGGAATCGCCAAAGCCTCGATTTATTCCAATATCACCACGTCCAAAATCTCTCTCCATGCTACTAGTCATCGCACCACGGTATAGCTCTGAAAAAATTATGCAACAAATTAACCCCTTTTCAAGTATATCAATACACAGGAATCCATTTAGGAACATGTTGAAACTAAAGAGATAGCCAAAGTCACAAATACAAAAAAGGTCTGTTATTCACCCAACCTCATATTCCACATATACACCAATTCACCATGACTGTCCCTAATACCAAGTGCCCACACTGTAAAGACCTCTATATTACACATCCCTAAGTAGGGGGAACATTTTACATATGAGGTAAACTAAATGTAGCATACATGTCCGACTACATACATTTACCTACCTCCCATTCGACCAACTCCTCCAAATCCTCCCATGCTATTTATTGCTTCCAGACCACCAAACCCAATGCCTATGAAATAAAGATTAATTTTGAGATTTGACTGTCCATTGTATAGCTGACAGATACATTTTATAAATGTTGAGTCTCACCAGTAAGCTCTTCATCTACCTTACCTCATACAGCTGCTTCTTAACACATCATTTTCCATATCTCTTATGTACCAGACTCAATTTCTACGAGCATCTTTTAGGAAGTGAGCTAACAAAAAACCCATGACTTGTTTGCCCTTGGAATTCTCACTACAGTTCCTTATTTACTAAAAACGGCTGTGGTTACACACAAAAAAACAAGTGCTTGTACATACCTCCTCCAATTCTATTCATTCCTCCAAAACCTGGACCATCCATTCCCATACCTCAAATAAAAACACAGTATACACTTTGAGTAAATCTCATTTTTATGACTCAAGAATGACAAAACACAAAAGAGCAAATAGATACCACTGGTTTAGTCACAATGGGACACTAGAGAAGCAGGGGCACAGGTGGGATGGTTCAAAGCACTATGCCACAGCAATGGTTTAATCATGAATATTCAAAACGGCTTCACTGAATAATTATTAGACAAGGAAAGTCACTGGTCACACTCACATTCTGTTAGAAAATATCCAGAACTAGAAAATCATTCTTTTTTTCAGAGCAGACATAAAATACCACTCTCACTGATTGTTTTTCAGATAAACACAGGAGTATCACTGTAGCAGATTTGAACATCAGGTGAGAAAGTTAAGCACTCTATACATGACAGCCAAGAAAGCAGTGAAAAAATAAAGAATAAAAATAGTATATGTTCAGGAGGGTGGAGGGTCTAAGAGTAAGGAAGAAAATCTCCATTTGTTTGGATCAGAATGATTGCAATAACTACTCTCATAATTTGAAGTGTAGCTGTAGCATCTCAAAAAATAAAAATCTGATCACATTTATTAATTCATTGATTAAAACAGTAGTTCTCAAAGTGTGGTCTGGGGACCTTTGAGGAGGTAATAGGTCAAAACTATTTAATTCATACTAATGACTGTTTTACTCTCATTCTTTGAGTTATAGTGTAGAATTTTCCATAAATTACTACATGATGTTTGACAGTGTAACAAACTAAATGCAGAAGACACACAGCATCGCTGTCTTGCATTAAGCCAAAGATTAAAGAGATGTATCAAAAAGTAAAACAATGCCACTCTTCTCACTAATTCTTTTGTATGGAAAATATAACTTATTTTTTAAACAGTATATTTATGTTAACACAATGGGCTTACTAGTTTTAAATAAATTTATAAATATGTTTCAAATTCTAATACAGTGAATATTGGTAAATATAACCATACAAATGTAAGTATTTTGGAGTCCTCAAGATATTTTAAGAGTATAAAAACGTTCTGAACACAAAAAGTTTAAAAAAATCTTAAGAAATAAACTGTTAGGTCTAGATGAAGAGCCAAATAGCTATCTAAAAAAACTACTACCCTTCTACAAATGCAAAGTTAAACTGCTTATGATACAGTGGCCCTCAGCCACCCCACAAATACCGTGTGCAGCTATGATACACGAGGTGTCGTGCTGCACATTCCCCTTCTGCCTCAAAGCCATTCCAAAAGCCCGCAGAGCTAACAGTCTAGTTACAGCACAGCTGGCCTCAGAGGGACCCTCCTGACATTTCTCCATTCTCTTTCGTGTTCTCTGCTCGCCAAGATTTCATTCCTTTTTCAAACTGAAGTGACGGCCTAAATACCCAACTATAAAATGCAGTCCTTTAAACATTATTACAAACTACTGAATGGGAGCTTTATGACCTAGCAAATGTATCATTTAAAAAGAAATAAGCAAGTTATAATACTCACCACTTGGACCTAAATTTCCCATTACACCACCTATGTTCAATTGGCTGGCACTGATAGGCTGTCCACCTGGACCGAGTCCCATTCCAATGCCTCCAAGACCACCTGAAACACAGATAATAATATTACTAACCCATATATGATTACATAACTGGCACTACAATTTTTTTAAAGCTATAAACCTATAGTAGTATCTCTAAAATTTTACATGTATCTAAATAAGACCACTGGTTCTTGTTTTCATTGGGGTGCAGCACACTGAACCCTCACTATAATACCACTTATAAGTAATGAGAACTGTTTTATAAAGAAAATCCATCTTATATTCCAGTTAAAGGCATACTGAGAAAGACTAATAAAATACTGAGGGGATTTTAAAAATTGTACCACCTTATAAATGGCATACATATCTGAAAATGAGACTTTCTCAAATTTGGAGAACCACTTAAAATCTAAATAGTACTTTTAAAATGGTTCAAATCAAACGAAAAAGTCAACGACCATGAAAACAATATTAAATAAAGCAAATGTTGCATTACCTACTTTTATCATAAGTATTTATTTATATTTATATGGTACCTTAAGTGTTTTCGCATATATTATCCATAGACGAGGAAATTTTTGAGACCTTAGGTTATTTGCACAATGCCATTTAACTATGTGATTAAGACTAGAATTTAAGTTTTCTGTCTCTAAATACAATATTCTTTTTACTACTTCTTTTAAAATAGACTTCAAGAAGATAACCCGATGATCTTAAAGGCATAACTAATTAATATTTGAATAGGTAGTGTTTTATTCTACTTTTAAAGTTCTTGCTAGTTAATGTATCAATTAGAGACTAACCCCCCCCCCCCACATGTATGTTATTAAAGGTAGAGGAGAGGCACATTGTGTTAAATTGGAAAGAGGAATGTGACCTGCTCGAGGAATTATCTTTTCTTAGCTCAGTCCCTAAAAATGGTCCAACTGAAAGCAATAGCGTATTTGTACATCAACAATGCCCATGCACTATCATTCTTCACTGAAGGAACTGGGATTCCTTGAAAGTAGGTCAATTCCTTGTATTCAAACAAGAATCTTCACGGTTTGGGGAAACCCTGTTTCTACCAAAAAGAGTATCAGAGACATGGGAAATGAGGTTTCCACAGGCCAAGTTATAATTTGAGCAAAGAAAGGGAGGAAAGGAGAAAAATATGGGGAGGCTAATAATAATTAGCATCACTATAACAAATTGATTCTGTCAAAGTCTATGAGATCATATATCAATATATCAATATATCAATAGAGAAGAATATATAAAAATGAAAATCTTAAAAAGAACATAATGTAAACATGTAATACAAGATTTATTTTTCTCTAAATAAATAAAAGATTACTAATAGTTGAAAGTAAATTGGGATACCCTGCATAAGGCCAGAATCTTGAAGGATGACACGCTGAGTGATAAGGTAAACTTGGTGGAGACACAAAGAACTGCCCTACAGAAGAAGGGGCAATACTGAAAGACACATGTGCTGAGAATTTTCTAGTTTACCCTTAAAAAATGAGTATCCAGATTTGAAAGCCTAAAAATAGTAATTCACACTCATGCTGTAGTAAAATTGCATACCAAAGACAAAGATCTTAAAATCAGCTACATAAAGAACACAGCCTACCTATTTAAAAAAGCAATTCAACAAATAGCTGACTTAATAGCAACAATGGAAGCCAGAAAACTCTGGAATATTCTCCAAGTGCCAAGAGAAAAGAATTCTCCATCTTAAACTATATAACCAGTGAAACCACAGTATCTTTCAAGATATAAAAAAAATCAAAATTGAGTGAGTTTACAAACAACAGATCCTCACTGAGAAAGCTTTTAAAATATGTGCTTCAGCCCTGGCTGATATGACTCAGTGCATTGAGCACTGGCCTGCAAACCAAAGGGTCAACAATTTGATTTCCAGTCAGGGCACATGCCTGGGTTGCAGGCCAGGTCCCCAGTGGGGGAGGCGTGCAAGAGGCAACCAACTGATGTATCCCTCACACACTTACGTTTTTTTTTCTCTTTCTTTCTCCCTCCCTTCCCCTCTCTCTAAAAAGTATAAATAAAATCTTTAAAAAATATTTTTAAAAAAACAAAATAGAAGTTGCAAGTTAGTGAATCATTCAATTTAAAGAACTTGGAAAAAAGTAAAAGACTAAACCCAAAGACACAGATAAAAGAAAATAACAGAGCTAAGAACAGAAACTGAGACACAGAAAACAAAACTGCTTCTTTGAAAGCATTAATAAAACTGACAAACCTCTACCAGGGGTGTCCAACCTGCAACCCATGGGCCACAGGCAGCCCAGGATGGCTGTGAACACAGCCCAAAACGAAATCATAAATTTACTTAAAACATTATGAGATTCTGTTGTGATTATGTGTCACAGTGTATTTAATGTGCGGCCCAAAACAACTCCTCTTCTTCCAGTGTGGCGCACTGCAAGCAGAACTGACCAAGGGAAAAGGAGATATTGCAACCCTTCGAAAACTTAAAAAATTGAACTACAGATATGGCAGAAATGTAAGAGACTATTTTATGCCAATAAATCTAAAAATGGACAAAATGGTAAAATTCTTAGAAAAATAAAAATAACCAAAATTGACTCAAGATGCAACAGAAAATATGAGCAATCAGTATTTTAAAATCTTCCCCAAAACTACACACCAAGGCCAGACTGTTTTACACATAATTTCTAGCAAACATTAAGAGAACAGGTCATTCATTCTATTAGAAAAAGAACATTCACTCCCCAACTTAGTACTATTGCTAACAAAAATTAGAGTAAGTAAAAAACAGAAAAATATATATAATGTGGTATTAAGAGATAAAATAAAGGAATTAGAACTATATGTATCAACATAAAGAATCTCAAAAAAATGTTAAACAAAAAACAGCAAGTTGGAGAATATATATGATATGATATCACACACCAAATTCCAAATTCAGCGTAACAATTCCATATAATGTCTATGAATGTATAAGTTTGTAATAAAATCATTAAAACCTAAAAGATAAACCCTGTATTCATCATAAGTTGTTTCCTCAAAGTAAGGTATCTGGTGGGAGTTGGGCAGAGGAGTGGAACAATCCCAACTTTATCTATAAAGTTTTATTTTAAAGAAAAATCACCTAAAACAAGTATGGTCCATGACAGCTACATGAGTAATTTTAAGTTTGGATGTATACTTAAAATATTTAAAAAATTAATAATAACCAGAGAAGGCACGGTAAAACAGTAAGAGTAAGAGCTAGTATTTATTGAGTGCTTACCTTATGCAATGATTGTGCTAAAAGCTTTATGTATTAACTCACGCCATACTCATGCCAATCCCATGAAATAGGTACTATTATCGCCCTCATTTTACAAACTTGTTACTGAGTTGCAGGTGTTAAGTACATTACATTGTGGTTTCACAATCCTTTGGAAAACATTTTGATAATACTGATCAATGAGCATGGCTTGAGAACCTGTAAATCTACTTCAGGATATCTACTTTAAGGAAATAACTAACACATAGCAAAGATTTGTATACAAAACGACATGAATTACTCTGTTGATGATTAAAGGGAAAAAAGAACACCTAAATATATATAACAGTGGAATAGTTTGGAGAATCCATATGAGACTATTATACAACCAATAGACATATTTGGAAAGAATTTTCATATATTCTATGTTAAATAAAAAGAAACAAAATTATTATATGGTAATTCTCAACTATGTAAAAAAATATATGTGGATGGAAAGACCAGAAAAAAATAACAAAAAAGTGTTATAATGGAGGTTACTTGCGGTAAAATTACAGACTTTTTCTCCCCTCACCAAAATTTTTAGAATGGGGAAATTTTTAGTATACATTTTTATAATGGGGAAAACCTACCAAAAAGAGAAAAATGGCACATATTTATCTTCTCAATCATCCTAATCCATCATGCCAAACTACCTCTGTAACTCCAAACTAACTCCAAACTTTGGGCAACCTGGGACAGAGGCATGAACACAAAGAGTGCTACTGAGCACACAGTAAAGCTGAAACACAGTACTCTGCGCTGTGTCTACAGGCTTTTACTCACGTGGTAATTGTGGCGTTTTACTGTCATGTGAACGGTAGTCTTCATGAGGGACAGACTTGTCATCCTAATTGCAAAAAAGTTCATTATAAGCTTAATATATATAACTAAAAAAATCTGTAATGTAGAGGAGGACAGAGAAAAGATTTAAACATTTGGAGAGATGAAGTGATATACAGGAACTCACCATTTTCACATGCATGGGTCTATCGAACAAAAACTGCCCATTGAACATAGCTGTTGGTTCAGTCAAGGAAAGCCACTTAAGACAACTATAAAATTATACTTGAATACAAATACATTTTTAATAATCTTATTTAGAGTCAGACTATCTTTAATATGTTAATCAACACCTTTAATATTTTACTCATTTATTAGTCTCTTCCATATACTCAAAAAAACACTTTCATTCTTTGCTTCATAGTTTGATTTTATGTATAAAATGTAAGCTTTTAATTCAACCACTGAATAAAGAAAATTAACAGGCCTTTATCTGAAACAACTGTAACACATAATGGATTACATAAATTTTAGGAGCATGTGTACCTTACAATTAATTGTGACAGGAAGAGAAAGTAGAAAAAGGTTCATAGTAGGCCTGTACAATGGCCAATTCAAGTTCTAAGAGTGACTTTAGTTCTTGGACAGAAAAAGCTTTATGTTCTGGAGACTAAAGTCTAACACACATTTCTAAGCCAGGCAATCTTAAATTCCAGAACTTTCACAAAACGGTCACAAGATTCTTCACCCTTATTAAATGATCCCGAAGTGTTAATGAGGATACAAATTGCCTGAACCGCTTCAATTGCTTGTTCGAAAGTGACAGTGCCCATTCCTCGGCTCTTGCCGTCTTTGTCTTCTTTAATGTCTGCCCGCTTGACAGTTCCAGCTATGCTGAACACTTCCTTCAGCTTCTTCCAACCAACTTTGAAATCAAGCTTAACATAAAATTATATAGTTATGTACTTAACAACCCCTCTCCCCACTTATAAATAATATAAACAAATCTTTTATAAACTCTCAAAGCTATAACTATTCTTGTTAACCAGTGTATCAAATAATATTCATATAAAATATTAGGTTGTTTGAAATTAGTTAAGCTACATCTGCATTATTCCTTGTCCTTAATTTTTTAAAAATCCACAAAACAGTCTCTTACCTATTCAATTCTGTAATTCAATTCAAATTTGAAACTTGCACATCTATTTTTACTAGGAGAAAGTCAGATTTTGTAAATTATCGTTGATATCACTGACTTTCAAAAGCTAAGAACAAATGACAATCCAACTATAACATGCACATTCACAAATATCAAATATTAAAGCTAAAAAAATCAATTTACCAATATGAACAAAAATCACATAAAATAAAATAGTATCAAGAATAGCTAAGTGTTTATAAATTACACAGTTCTCTTTTTTGAAAAATTCAAAATATTTGTATATACACTCTAACCTTATATAGAAAAACGTAAATTGGGTTTGAGTTTATGATAATTTATGTTTGGCTTACTTTAGTTAAAAATAAAATGTTCTATAAACCTATAACCCATTTATCTAATCAAATAATCTCATAATTAGAACTAGATATCTGAATGACTAAATTTTAGACTAAAGCTTAAACTTACATTAGCAACAAAAATTGTGGAACCAAGTCTACCAGCCTGCAAATTACTGATAACCTCAGGAGGAATGTTTGGATTATTGAGAATGGAAGGTGGTAAATTCATCAGCCCGGATCCCATATCAGACACATGTCCTCCTGGAAATGATCCTCCTGTTCGTTGCAATGCCCTGCGAGCATTTTCTCCATCAGGATCCTAAAACACACACTGAATGTTAAATGCCACACTTACATTATAAAGTCTACATAATTAAAACAACAACTTCATATTCTACAGTAAGTATCCCATCTGGGTCAAATTATTGGCTCTGTTGAAGAGTGAGCTTTTTTCCTCACCCAGGGAATTCAGTCCCATAAAAACCTGTGGACAAACAAAAGATTAGTCTCCAGAGATGTCAAACAAAAATACCTCTTTCCAATCACTAAAGTCACTTAAGAACTTGAAATTTATTTACTTTTGCCCTTGCACTAATGTACAAGTATATGGAACATACACATATACATACATCACTCAAAGAGGAACAAAATACTTACTGTAATTCTTTTCTTTCCCAAATGCACTAATAGTGAATTGTCACTACTAGATGACCAATGCAAGGCCAAATTAAGACTAATCCAAAGCTTTTCAACAGCAGAATAGATTGTTATAAAACCCAGAATACTGGGTTAAAAGGGAACTATGATAATGTGTACATTTTATTCCTGAACAAACAAAATGTAATTATCTACCTTCCAACCTCTTTCCATCCTCAATATCATTATGATCTAAGATTGGGAGGAGGGGAGGAATAAAGAGTGTCCAAATGAAAACAGACACTAAGCATTGCTTTATTTTTTTAGTTCATTCATTTCATAAGGAAATATTCTACCTTTAACCAAAGAAAAGCAAGTTTAAATGTACTTCTCACTCATCTCACTAGGTGGAATGCAAAAAAAAAAACAAACAAAAAAAACAAGTAAACACAGTAATAGTCTATCATCTGCAATAACAAATAATTATGATATATGTAACCATAAACTCTACTCCACTGGGCTGTCTGGGAATACAAAAAAAGAAAAGAAAACTTGGTGACTTGAATAAATTCTCTAGGAAGAACTTAAGGTATAGAATAGAAGGTGAAAAAGTGAATGCAACATAAAAGTATTCTAGCTTCCAATAGATTTCTTTACCATGAAGAATAAAAAAATAAGAAGAAATTGGCGTTTCTAAAGAATGCTATAAAATCATAAATGCTTCAGGACTAAGGTTTCCGAATCTTGCACAAATATAAAATTTAGGATTGTGGTTACCTATGAAGGAGGACACAGTAGAATAAATGCTTCATGAACTATTCAGATGAGTTGTTTGTTCTTACCTTAATATTAATAAACCATAGTACTATGTTTTGATTTGTCTTTTACATACACAACACACATAAATATATGTAAAACATATATACAATATATATAACATAAATTACATACTATATATCATTGTTTTTATTGCTCTTTTTCCCTTGGATGTCAGACTGCCAGGCATTGCCAGTTACTACTATTAGAGAGCCTATAGTAAGTTTACAACTGCTATTAATCCCCCACCCCAAATTATATGAAAAAGTGCAACTCTAATATCTGTAAAGGAACATTGGAAATAAACTTTTCCTTAGACTCTCACTAGGACTTCTCTGCACTAACCCCAGCCATCCATTTGTAAATCAGGTATTTCCAGAAAAGGGACCTTCAGTGATATTAATACAAAAGAATTAATTGAATGAAGAACATCTCATCATTTAGTTAGGTCAAGCTATACTATTTTTTTTTTATTTTAAAGAGGCTAAAAATGGAAGTATCCTACATCATCACGGATCGTGTAACTCTATCCCAGGGTCTCTAAAATATTACTGACAATCTACAATGTGCTAAAACTTAAAAAAACACAAACAACACGGACCTGTCCTTCAGCGCTTAATAAATCTTTTTCCTATAAGAAATGAAAACACCGAGAAACTGTAACACTTGTCTTTTGAAGAATAAGAAGAAACACCATAAAAGAGCAAATTATACTTTATTATTTCAAAAAAGGTAAAAATGCAACTGAAATGCAAAAAAAAATTTGTGCACTGTGTGGAGAAGGTGCTGTGACTAATCAAACATTGTCAAAAGTGGTTTGTGAAGTTTTGTGCTGGAGATTTCTCATTAGATGATGTTCCACAGTTGGGTAGACCAGTTGAAGTCGGTACTGATCAAATCGAGACATTGATTGAGAACAGTCAACATTATACTACCTGGGAGAGACGGCTGACATTCAAAATATCCAAATCAATAGTTATTGGTGAAAATGAAAAATGTATCTTTTATTTTACGGAAAAAAACATACAGACTCTTTGGCCAACCCAATAAATGGCTTGCACAGACCATAACAGTCTAAATTTTCTCTACAAATTATCCACTTTCCAGTCACAAAAATAAACAAACAAACAAGCAAAGAACTCTCAGGGTCAAACAGGATTAGAGGAATTCAGAAGCTGATGAAAAGAAAGGGATTTGAGATACTTGTACATGTTGGTAGCATGGCCTTTCATTTTAAGCTATAGCAGTTCCTGCTTATCTATGGTTTCACTTCCTTGGCTTCAGTTACCCATGGTTAATCGACATCAAAAAATACTAAATGAAAAATTCCAGAAATAAACAATTCATAAGTTTTAAATTGTGTGCCCTCCTGGGTAGTGTGATGAAATCATATTGTCTCACACCATCCTGCCTGGACGCAAATCATCCCTCTGTCCAGTGTCATCCGCACTATGTACACTACCACCCTTTTATAACCAGGTAGCCATCTCGGTTATCAGGTCAGCTATCATGGCATCACAGTGCTTGTGTTCAGGTAGCCCTTATTTTACTTAATGGTGCCAATGTGCAAGAGTACTGATGCTGGCCATTCGAATACGCCAAAGAGAAGCTGTACAGTGCTTCCTTCAAGTGAAAAGGTAGGTACATATAGGAAAGGGCATAGTATATTTAGAGTTCAGTACTATCCTTGGTTTCAGGCATCCACCAGGGGTCTTGGAACGTATCCCTTGCGGAGAAGGATGAATGGAACTACTGCATTATTGCCTCATAATCAGAAACAAGAGAACAATGACCAGTAACATTCCCACCTTGGATAGTAATAACAACAATCATAATTATTACAGCTAACATTTATTATGTAATTACAGTATTTTGCACACTGTGCTGAATACTTTATATAATATCACAATTATAACAAATAGCTAACATTTATTAAATGTTTTATATATATTAACTCTTTGACTCCTTATAACACTATCACTATTCCCATTTTAGTGATTAAAAAAAAAAAGAAATAGGTTATGTAATTTGCCCTGGGTCATACAGATTCTCATATGCCACAGACTGAGTTATTTACCATGTACCTCATTTAATCCTCATAAAAACCCTATCAGGTAAGTATTATCTGTAGTACCATTATCATTACTAAGGGTTAGCGAATAAGTAAATGCCTGCTTACACAGATAGAAAGTGATCGAGCTGGGAGTCAAGTCACTACTGTACTAAGTTAACTGTCACTGACAGTACTGCTCTATTACCAGTGATTAACATCCATGCTAGGTGGAGGCTCTTCAGGTTCCCAAAGTTATATCCTCTATCCTTTTTAATACAGACTTTAGCAAGGATATATACATAACTAGTTTGTGATCAAACTATTCAGATAAGAGTAACAATATCAACTAAAGGAAGACAGGAAGATGACTGCTATTCCAGTGAATTATTTCTAAGTTCAATTACACCTCACTATCAATAGTTTTTTAATGTATCTTCCAATCAATCTTTCATTAAAATATTTTTACTGCAACAATTCCATACAAAGGGAACATCTCCATTTTAGGGTTTCCGAGTTTTAGTTATAAATTTTGCCAATAGACATAACTTTTCCTAAATTTTAATCTGCTACAATTTCAGGTTAATTTTATGAAAGTGAACACCAATTTTATTCAAATCCATAAGGCAGTTTACACTATTAAGCAAACTCTATCAACTACAAAAATATCTAGTCTAGTTCTCAAACGAAACAACACAACCTAACAACTGAGTATGTATATACTAAATAAAGTCAGCACCAAAAGTGTGTCATCTTTAAATTGCTGGAGTCTAAAATGTCTTTAAATCATGTATGTTTGCATATAATAATTTGGAGCAAATCAAATAAATATGACAACTACTTAAGGACAAATAGAAAATCGTGTACGAGGAAGCAAAACTACCATCAATATAAATGTTCTAATAAGCATTTATGCTAAAAAATGCTGTAGTGAAAAATAGTACCAAAGATGAAAATCCAAAGCAAACATATCCTTATATTCAAATGTTTAAATTATTCCAAATACAAGAAATCTTACCTCTTTAATATTCAGGGGTCTTCCGCTAAGATCATATTTGTTCATGGTTTCTAGTGCTTTCTTTACAAATTCTTCATCTTTAAATTCTACCACACTTAATTGGGGGGAAAAAAATGGGGGGGGGGATTTTTATGTAATGCGATTATTTTTTTACAATCAGAAGTTTAAATTTGACTTAAAATACTTAAAAAAAATTCTTACCCACAACCCTGTATCCAGGTAGATTTATCAATATATGCAAAAGAAAAAAAAGCTATATCAGTAGATGAAGTTAAAGGTAGAGTATGACATTTAAGTCATTAAAAACAACCAATTAATATAGTCATTTTTATTGTCTTTATACCTCCAGAACATAAAAGGCAAATGACCACAAATTTTCTGCATATTTTTAAACATATCTATTTAAGATAGTAGGATCTAATAAGCTTGAAGCACAATCTAGATGACTGTTCCTTAAAGCTAATGTAACATCATTGCACAAATTCAATCAAATGTAATTCAAAGAAATAACTGAAGCCTCCACTATACCTATCTTTACATTGTCCTTAGATAGTTACAAGTATTTTCAAAAGCTGCATTGTGCACAAATAGTTTTTAATGTATACTTTAAATTTTATTAAAATCAAAATAGAAAAGATTAATCTCACTTTTAACAAAGTTCTCAGGGGAAACTGGCTATACACAGTTTAACAGCATTCAGTTTTAAGAAGTTTTTAAAAAGTTACCTATGTTAAAGAAACAAATTTGTAGTATCATTTTAAAAATAATAATTATCATTGTTACTGTCCAAAGTGCCACTAAATGTAATGACAAAATTTTTATTCTTCATGCACCCAAGTGATTTTTGCTAATAAAATTAAACACAGTTAAGAGTTATCCATTGTATTCTTCAGTATATTCTTTCTTGTTGCTAAAAATCAAAATCAACTATCACCCAATTCCTTCTATTCAATTTAATCATCAATGTCATTCATACCAATTGGTCAGAGCACTGCCTCTTATGTCATCCTGTAGGCTATCAAATTAAGTTTTTTCAGTATAAATTTCAAACATACATTCTGAATTGACACATTTAAGCTATATGCCTCTCATAGAACTCTTAGAGAATATTATCAATTCAGTGACTTTAAAAATATCCTCAAAGACATCAAAACACAACAAAAAAAAGTCCTGTATTAAATTCTATTGTCTAAGAAGCAGCATTACCTTAGAGTATTAGAAAAGTGAGTGCCCTTTACGAGCATTTACGAAACCCATCCCTTTCAGGCAGCTAGCTTGATTTGTATTGTCAGACTTGCTGGTATAAAGCCTCAAATCTTGCATAATAAAGTAAAACAAAATGAAACTTAAGTTTCCAAAAACTGGTACAAGTATTATACAAAAAGTAAACTGCTGAGGAACTTTTAAACCTCAAGCAGATTACTGCCCACAGCACTTACCCTTGATTTTCCTTCCGCATCCTTAAAGAGCTCCACGTATGTAACCTCACCAACTACATAAGACATACAAAAGGAAGATACCAAGAAACAATACATTTAAACACCAATGTCTTGCTTTACTGCACACCTGTGCACAACTCTACAGAAAAACACCTATTATTCACCAACAATCAAAACCAGACCAACATACCTCCTGTCAATGGCTATGTAAATTTAACTAATTTTCAGAAATGTACATCATCCACATTCTCTAAAAAAGCTAACAACCATATTAACCTAATTCATACTACAGATCATATTTTGGCCCGCATGATATAGTTGGTGAACAAATGCACATATACATACAAATGTTCCCTTAGCCTATCATATTAAAAACATCAACATTAGCACTTTTCAAGTAGCTTTAGTCGCCTACACACAACAGCTGTTTTAAGGTGACTTCCTACCTGAATGTCTTCAATCATGTTTGCCATCAAACTAAATTTACAAGTCATGCTTCACAGCAAGCCACACACTTTCTAATTAAAGTCAATGAGTAAAACCAATCAAATAGTTGTCACCTTACAACAGATACACCAATGCAATTTTTAAAAATTTATTAGAAGAGATGAGCCTCAAAGCCAAGTACATAGTTAGCAGGACTGTTAAAACTCAATTTTTCAAGAGATAACAAAACTAACTTTTACAAAATCAAATATTAAAATTATTTTTCCCCAAAACCAACCATAAAAATAAAATGAAGGTTTTCCAGTTATTCTGAAAACAAAACTGCAACAGCAGTAACACAATTTTAATATAGAACTGCAGAGACAGCATCATCGCATTCATGACAATGCAAACAAAATTATTCCACAGCCAGATTCCAGACTCCACCAAGATAGTAACAAAGCAGCTTTTGGAAAAAAAATTAATCAGACCTTATTATTCATACTTTAACAGCTAAATGTATTGCTTAACTAATGCAATAGTCCTTTAAAAATCTATAAAAACTTCAACTAAACAAAGCAATCACTTTAACAAAATTTTTGGTGGCATGCATATGCTGGCTCACTACTATCCCACTGAAATAACAAGAAGAAAATTTTTTAAAAATCTTTATTTATCCATACTACCCTGTAATGAAATTGTGTCAAGTGAAAGAGGAGGAAAAGATTAATTCATGTGTCCAGAAATAAACAAAAACCAATTTTTATGAGTCTGTGTGGCTCAGAAGTACACAAAAAGTTTCCTTAGTTCCCTCCCCTTATATATGAAGATTAACAAACAGTGGACTTTCAAAGATGTTTACCTTTTTCTCTCATTAAATCTTTAATAGCTTGCCATTTCATGTCATACGGTATGTTGCTAATGAAAACTCTGTTTCGATTTGGACCCTTCTTTTCCCCAGTGCCCGAATTCTTGTCTTTTGAATAAGGATGAAATCTATGGGCCTTCTTATTTCCTGCTGATTTTTCTTTTAATTCGGATTTCTCCTCTTTTACTGATTCATCATTCTCCCTATGAATTAAAAACAAAACAGAAGTCTATATTAAATATTCAATATTTACCACTTCACTTCACAAAACCCTCCACTAAGTCAGATCTCAGCAAAGCAGCTGGAGAGTCAGACCGCTGGCTTTGAAGTTACCCAGTGCTATTTCAAAGCAGGGATTTGGGCATAATACCAAAATTCTCAGTCCACAATCCTTTTTTTCCATATTAAACAGCTGCAGCATCCAAACAATCACCCTGTTTTTCCCCATCATAGTACGTAATAAATGTTATTAGTACTTAAGAGGGAAAATGGGTGATTCTATTCCTACAGTATGTAAAACTGCCAACTTTAATGGAGAAGTAACTTTCTGGACCTTATTCCGAACTCTTAAAAAACTAATTTACAAAATGATACCCTGAAAAAGTTCATTTCTTAAAGATTAACAGTTTCTTCCCAGAACTTTTCTCCTCCGTTGCTTAAAAAGAGTTAAAATACATAATTACAAATATATCTGTATGGTACATACTCCAATATAACTCAAAATCTTTCCTATTTTCAGTTTTGATCAATATAGAAAACTAATAAGGTATCCTAATATTTTCATGCTCAACATTTTCTGTGTTTTACCCTATAAACTAGAATAGGGTACCTCGTAGAATCGTGTCAGTTTTATTAGTATTATCTACAATGGGGGATGGGCTGGAAAAGAAAGCAGTACTTAAATGCAGCACCAACCCGAATTTTATAAAATCTATGTGGCAAAGCAAGTTCGGCCCTAATGTCTCCTAATTTTAGCAGTTATTCTGGCAGAAAAACTTACCTTCTAAGCCAAGCAATCGTGCAGTGCTCCCCACACACCTCTTACTGTGGTTGCTTATTCCATGACATATAGACATTTTCACACATTACTTTTCTCAGTGGGTAACAACACAGCCATAAATATACTAGGTAAAACTCTACAAGAACAAAACTATCTGTGTTGGTACCAGCAGCATCTAGCATGGTGACTGCCCATAACATGTGCTCAATAAATATTAATTCTTGAACAAGCAAACAGTCAGATGGCACTGATGTCTGCCAGAAAAACTACTAAAATTAGGAGACATTAGGGCCAAACTTTCTTTGCCACTTTTTCAGACCTTGACAGGGCCATCTTCACTGTCAAACACTGTCCTTCATCAGAAAAGGCACAGCCTGGAAGTGATCATCTCACCTGTCCACGTCTAGCAAGTACTACTTGCCTCCACAGCAGCAATACTGAAAACGGCCACTGCTCATCTACGACGCATAGATTAAGACTGTCTATGGAAGGCAGATCACTTAGAGCTAGAGATACGGTCTGAATAAGAAGCTATGCTGTAATTACTCAATTTCCAAACTCTTTCTATGTCCTAAATACGTTATGGAAGACACACTAAGAACATATGTAAAAACTCTTAAGGAAACAATGCTATATAATATCAAAATGGCACTATATCCAGAATTCCATGTAGTAATTCCCAAACTATTAATTTAGGCAAATACTTCTCTTAATGTACTTGAAATACAGATTGTGACTATTTTTATTTTTATTGAATTTATTGGAGTGACATTGGTTGTTAAAATCATATAGGTTTCAGGTGTACAGCTCTATCGTACATCATCTGTATATCATATTGTGTGTTCACCAGCCAAAGTCAAGTCTCTTTCTGTCACCATTTATCTCCACTTTACTCCCTTCTATCCCCCTCTGCCTCTGGTAACCACCAGACTATGATTGTACAACTATGGTTGTACAGACTATGACTATTCTAAGTCACAAAAATCTTATCTACAGACTATGACTATTCTAAGTCACAAAAATCTTATCTACTCTTAAGAATGATTTATGCCGACCCAAATTATAACATAAATTTCTGAAAAATCAGTATTTAACATCAAATGAGAAAAACAGTTTTAAGGATTTTAAAAACATAAAGCTATAGTATGAGACCCAAAATTAAGCCCAGTTCTTTACTAATAGGATATAAAATACTACTCTACTTCAACAGAACATAAAATACTATTCTACTCTACCTTACTCCAATGTTTAATATTTTATCCTAGACCCTAATGTAACTCTTAGTGTCCACATACTCCAAGGTGTTACTTAATCACACTTGAATAATTAGGAGTTATAACAATACTATTTTTCCTCCTATTCACTTAAGAAAAGAAAAGCTAGTATACCATTTGGCACAAAGAAAAACACTACACCTAGGGAAACACCTTTAATTTTTTGTCAAAAGATATGAACATGACCACTAAAAACCCCAGGCCCTTTAAAGCATACAAAGATGAGAGATTTCCATCCTCAATGACTATGGATTGATTTCAGCAAAAGTCATTTCAATCTTGATAACAAGCAGCACTGTGTTCACTTCTAAGCAATATAGGTTTTAAAAGCAGTATTTGTTAATTTTCATTATCTCTGTGCATTCTTATCATTAAAAACATACAGAAATCAACTGAAGTTTATGTGTTGGGTTAACTCCTCCCATTGGGTCACAAGGGTCAAAAAAGATTGTTACATGAATGTCCCTCGTTACTCAGTACGAGTAACCCATGCTGAACCATTATATATTTTTATGCACTAGACAGTACAAGAAACCCCTGACAGTAAACTGACCTCTTCACTCAACTTCTTAGAAAAGATGATAGGAGAGAGATGAATTATAAGCAATATGAAAATGATCTACCTTTAAATTTACTAGTAACATTTCTTAATTTCTTCCCTTTCTATTTTCCTGTTCCTCAATTAGAAGTTAAAGAGATTCTTTTCCCACCCCTCTCCTCTCCTCTCCAGTCCAGCTAAACCACAAAGAAACTTTAAAAGGGGGTAGAGACATTGAGATTTGACAGAGGTTTACATGCCCGCTTTACTTGCGCTAACACTATTGCTGCACTGATCATATCCAAGTAGAGAAGGGCTTCTCTCTATAATTCAAGGCTGTACTTTCTGTTCAGACAAAAATGGGTGGATTTATATATTTTTAAAAGCACATTTTAAATTTATCATTTTAGTGGTTTTCATTCATATTTATGATGCCGAATCCCTGAAAGCCCACATATTGGTAAATATGGTATAAGTGCTTCAGTCACTTTTCGTTCCACAGTTACAGAGGTGCACCACATTCCACCTACTAACAAGCTCCGAGAAAGAATCTCTTAGTCTGCCTAAAGATACTGCCTATCCTATTCAAACTGAGTTGAGAGCAAGAGTGTCATAACCAACCCAGCTGGCAGAGATACCTTATCTTCAATCAACCCTTAGATTAGAAAGACTGGTCCAGATTTACTACACCATTTCAAATATTTTTATACAAAAGAAAAAGACATCTCCATGGTCTCTTTTAGTGTGAGTGTATGTTCACTGCTTTCTACCCTAATAATTGAGAGAGAAGGAAAACGATGTTTTCACTAAATAACAATATACTTCAACTTTAGGTTTAAAGAGCTGGGCATGCAAATAAATGCCTGACTTCATATCCTCCATATAACAACAAAGGGGAGCATAACATTTCCTTATAGTAACGAAATTATTATGAATTTGAGTCAACTAAATTCTTTATAGGCTCCAATGACAGCTGCAACCTTAAAAGCAGGGGATTTCCTTCAATTAAAAAAAATCTTATTTTACCATTAGGAATCTACCCTCACAAACTGTCAATAAATAATAGCCTGCAGGGTTGACACACATCTGGGGGCCTGGAAGGATGAGGGAGCAAGGCACATTTCCCTTTTTAAAGTGCCTCTTCCAATTTCAGGATAACAATGGATTCAGCCTGACAGCACATTATTAAACTTCCTTTTGGTGTGTATCTGTTCAGAAACGACTACCTACTGTAGAAAACAACTGAATTTATAAAGCTCAGTGTGAGGCCGTGGAGATTCGGAGACATTTCTTTGAAATACGTTCTAGGTGGTTAGGAGGAAATGACCGATGATGTCATCCCTAGTTACTCCCTAGTGATGAACACTAACTACTAGCCTTTAAAGGGGGACCGTTTTCCAGCAGCCCGTGGCTTTGCTCAAAGATTCTCCAGCCGAAATCAGGGAAGAGGGGGTGAGCCGTGGTCTCCGGCTGCACAGGGAAAGGGGACGCCGGCCCCCCTTGACCCGCACCCCAGCTCACCCGGCCGGTGGCGGGCGGTTTGGGCCTGGGAGCGACCGGGCTGCACCTGCTCCTCCCGTCGCTTAAGGCCCCAAGGCCGTTATCCTCTGACGCCCAGCCCGGCCTCCGGCACCCGCCCAGGCCGACTTCCCGCCCCCCACCTCGTCCCGGTCCCCGGAGGAAGACAATACATTTTAACGCCATTGGAGCTGCTGCTGTGCGGAGGAGGCAGTTTCTCGTTCTCAGGCGGGTGCGGTTCTCGCCGCGGCTCTCCTGGTGGCTCTGCTGGCTGGAGATGCGGACTATCGTCGCCAGGGGCCCCGGACACCTCGGACTTGTCGGCATCCGCCATCCCGCCGCCACTGCCTCCGCTTCGGCCGCCTGCGTACAGAGGCTCCGAGCGTGACAATGGCGGCGGCCGGAGAAGCGGTAACGGATCCCGATTTGAAAAGGCCCCGAGCGTTCTATTGCCCGGATCTCGCGAGAACCAGTGGGGGCCCGCAGACTGGGAGATAGTGTGAGCCGAGTGGGGGGTGGGAGTGCCGGGTGGGGGAAGGGCAAGGATGGGGTGGCAGGTTAGGGACGCCATTGCTGCAGTCGGCCCTGCTTCCAGGCCGGGAAGGGCTTGACTTGTCTAGAAGGCCCTGGTGGGGCCCTGTTCTGCCCACCAGTCGGCTTGTCTCTTGGCACCCAGTGGGGTCTTCGCTCAAAAGTCAGTTCTGGGGTTAGAAACCTCTAGAGCTCTGTTCAATTCGTACTACTCAGTTCATTTCAAGTGGGAGCTGTTTAAATTAGAGAAGCACACACCACTTTGCATCTTTAAAAAACATCTGCAAATCTTCAGAGTCCCCTTAGAAATCCTTGGAATAATGCAGATAAATCACTTGGCACTTTAATGCCTAGGCACCCTGCAGATATACAATAAATAGTAATTGATGACTGGTTTCAATTCACCGCAATAAATGGCTTTGAATTTCTTGTGAGTTCTGGTTCTTCTTAACAATGAAGTTTTCCTTGGAACTCAGCTATGAATTTGTAAAAAGAAGACTGAAGTTTTTCAATTCTCTGGGCAGCAATCAATAGGGAGAACGAATAATTTTTGTAAGAAATCTACTAGATTGGCTAATAATATACATCTTGGGTTTGGGTTATGTGCTTATTATACACTAATGGAAATTATATTTTAAGCAGTTATAGGCTCTCAAACAAATTTAATTACCATATGGAGTTTTAAAATACAGTCGTAGATTTTTTCCCCCTAAGTATGAAAAAGAAACGTATTAAGCTTAACTCCTAACTCTTCAGTACTTTAATTTCTCATTGAATAACCTTTCCCGGCTGAAAAATTCAAAGACCTTCCCAAACATTTGTTTTCATGAAGAAGCAAACTTGTATGAATTACATACTTTGCAGAATTTTACACACATTAGTGGTAAAGTAGTAGTTAGAAACATACTCAAGTGTTACATATTTCCCCCTGTTCTTTCATATTTCAATATGCAGTTCTCTGCATTTAACCATAAAACATTTGATTTATGATTCTAGCATAAAACATTATGCTAGAAGAGTTAATTTATGTCATCAAACATACACACATAAAAATCAGAACAATTTTAATCATTAATGAGTGCACTTGGTGAAATATTGCTGCTTAAGGTGTCACTCAGTCAATCCTAAAACTTAGTGTGCAAAGAAGAAGGGAATGGGATTTTGACACAGAAACCTGGTTTAGAGCCCCAGCTCTGCCACTTTCTGCTTGTAACTCCTTGGGCAAGTCACTTAACCTCTCAATTTCTCCATAATAAATAGGAATAATAATACTTACCTTGCAGGACTGAGATGAGGATTAAAAGAAAGCACTTTATGTAGGGTGAAGTACTATATGAATGGAAAGTAGTATTACAATCTCCTATTTCTCCAGACTGGTCAGGGGTTTAGTCATAGAATAGTCAGTCAAATAACATTCCCAAGAACTAAATTATAAGTACTTTCAAAACATTCATCATTCTCTGTTGTTCTTTTGTTATAGTTGAATTTAATGATGGAAACATAACCCTGAAGTCCTCTAGTATATTCTTGAAAATTCCTTCGATAGATCCAATTTAATATTTTTAGGAGGCCTTTATGCTTAAAACAGAATAGTAGTTGCATGAAGAATACAAAAATGAATATGGACCTGTTGAGAAAGGATGTTTATGAAAAGCACTATTTGAGTTCTGTAATAAAGATTAAAGCAAAGTATAATTAAAAATTTATTTACAAAAACAGGAGGCCTGCCTGCATGCTGTAGTGTAGTCATTAAAATATTTATCTTGATTATTGAGCTCTTTAGTCACCTTTAAAATTCTGTGCCTAAGACAAATGCCTTATTCACTATACCTTACTCACTGTACCTGGATCCTGATTCTATAAATGCAAAAAGAGCAGAAGTTAATTCCTAAAGGGAGATCCAGGAGATCTTCACAGAGGAGCTGGATCTTAAAAAGCAAAAAGAATTGGAGGCAGCTTCTGAAGAGAAAATGATTAATCCTTATCACTCCATCTGAGTGCTCTATAGAGTGATCTTTCCTCCCACTTTTGCTATTAAAATTGTCCTTAGCTAAGTCTGTAAAAAAAATTAACATTCTATTACTACATTCCATTTCTATAGTTTCCTTTTTTCCTTTATTTTTTAAGTCCATATATACATACCGTAAAACAATTGAGGAATGCTTTAGGTTTTGTCTTCTTACAGTTCCCATTACAAATGTCATCCTTTCCAATCACACAAATGTGTTAATAATAAAACTTCACATAACCACTTAGTTTTTCCTTACAAATTGAAGTGTGTGTGTGTGTGTGTGTTGTGTGTGTGTATGTGAGAGAGAGAGAGAGAGGAGCCATTATACAGGTCTACAAATTTAACCCTAAATCCCAAAATATTTTCAATTAATATGTATATCATTTAGGAATTGTGTTCATCTGCTAGTAACAGGGACTAGAAATAAAATCATAGTGTCTGAAACAAGATAGAAGTTATTGCTTTCTTGAGAAAAAGCAGAGCAGAGGGAGGCATCCCAGAGCAGAAATGGTAGCTCCACAGTCATCATGGACTCAGATTCTTTCTATCTTAATCAGACACCATCCTAGTGTGAGGCTTCCACCCTTAAGGTTTCCCAATGGCCCAAGATGGCTGCTGGAGATCTGGGTATCTCATCAACATCGGGGTCCAGGAAAGAAGGATTGGATCCAGAATTCTCACACACAACACTTCCACTCACGAGTCAGAACTTAGTCACATGACACACCTAGCTGTAGGGAAAGTTGGCAAGTAACTTTTCATTTGGGCTCACTGACCAGAGTTCTACCTCCGAACAAGAGACTCTAGTGGCAACTGGAATGTGATCATTCTTTTCTCTTTGCATTTGTGGTACATATATAAATGGAATATCACTCACCCATAAAAAGAATGAAATCTTGCCATTTGCAACAACATCGATGGACCTAGCAGGTATTATGCTAAATGATATTTCAGACAAAAAATATCATATGACTTCACCAAAAAACAAAACAAACAAGCAAACAAAATAAATTTATGGATACAGAGAGAATAAATTGATTTTGCCAAATGGGAGGCGCATTAGGGAGACAGGTGAAAAAGTTGAAGGGATTAAACAGTACAAATTGCCAGTTATAAAAATAGTCACAGAGATGTAAGAAGAGCACAGGGAATATAGTCGATAATATTGTCATAACTGTACTGTAAAAGTACCCATCTAAAAGTTTTAGAAAACACTTTTGTGTTTTCTTAGAGTGATCACTCCTTAAGTAATATAAGTGTCTAATCTCTCTGTTGTACACCTGAAATTAATATAACATTGTATGTGAATTGTAATTGAAAAGTTAAAAAAATTAAAATTAGAACCAAAGACCAAAATATGAAATCAAACAGAAAGTATAGTATCATTTTTAAGGCAATTGGCTCGGCTTAATAAAATTAAGTGGCTGAATTTGGAGCTATTGCATTTCCAAACTTCAGAGAATTAAAACTTAAAAAGGAATTTATAACTTTAAAAAATACTACAGGTTATATTTGAAATTCATATGTGGTTGCCTTTTGCATCATAGAAGTTCATTCTGTGATAAAAGCTGGATGTTGGTTATTGTCACTAGAAAGAAAAGTATAGCCTTATTCTAACAATCAACTATTTACTATTTCTCTGTCCCCCACCCCCATTGCTCTGCTTAATGTAGGAATCTATTTTTTAGCATTTAGCGTTCTAAAAACACATCCTGAAGAAAGGTCTCTACCAGCCAAGTAAAGTTTAGAAATAAGGCAATTATGTGAATAATTCAGGCTGAAATTCTACCTTCACCTCAATTATTCAAATAATTCATATAAAACCAAAGGTTTTGATTGAATTCCTTAGATAATTGTTACATTTTTCAACTGTACGATGCTGGGGTTATTGCCCAATTACAGATCGACTATCAATTTTTGTAGGAAATATTAGAACTCTTTTCGAAGACTAAAGATTCCTTTAATTCCCATACATTTATTTAAGTCTCCATATTTATTCATTTTTTGATTTCTTAATTTAAATTACTTGATTTATTTTTAATTACATTTCTTAATTTTTAAGATTTTCTGCAACCTCACCTCAGTAACTCCGTTAAATGGAGGATCGATCAGCAGAGCAAATTTTCAAGAGCATTGCCCTACTTCTCTCCCCGTGCGCACGGCTACTCCCTCCTCTTTAACAGTTCCATGAATCGGGTTTTCTCTGTCCAAAGCCATATATGGCTCTTATATGGTATGATTTTTTAATTTTCTAAGAGGATTCTATTTATTTATTCTTTTAGAGAGAGGGAAAGGGAGGGAGAATGAGAAGGGGAGAAACATTGATGTGAGGGAGAAACATCAATTGGTTGCCTTTCACAAGCACCCAGACCAGGGACAGAACCCACAACCCAGGCATGTGCCCTGATCAGGAATTGAACCAGCAACCTTTTGCTTTGTGGAATGAGGCCCAGCCAAGTGAGCCACACCACTCAAGGCATACAGTAATATTTATAATATTCTCATGTTGGTACCCTAACCCCAAAACACAGTATCTACATAATATAAGATAAGGTATTCCCTTATCTACAGGGAATATGTTCTCTGACTCCCCAGTGGATGCCTGAACTTGCAGATAGTACTAAACTGTTTATATAGAGTATGTTTTTTCTTATACATTCATACCTAAGATAAAGTTTAATTTATAAAGTAGACACAGTTAAAAGGTTAACAAACATAATAATAAAATAGAAAGGTTATAACAATATACTGCCACGAAAGTCACATGAATGGCTTTGGGGCCATGTTAAGTAAAATAGAGGTCACTGGTACACAAGAATGGAGATAATATGACAATTGATGTGATATCTGAGGAGGTAACTAAGCAACTAAGGGGCAGGTAGTGGGTAGAGTGTATGGTGTGGATACTCTGGACCAAGGGGTATTAACATCACAGGTGGGACAGAGCAAAATTTCACCATGGTACTCAGAAAGGCATGCAATTTAAACTATGAATTGCTCACTTCTGAAACTTTCCACTTAATATTTTCAGACCATGGTTGACCACAGGTCACTGAAACCCTGGAAAGCAAAACCAAGGATAAGGGGGGGACTACTGTATTAATGGAAATAATTGCTTCATAGCAAATATTGTTTTAATGTAAATAATTATCCACCTAACAATATCATTCTCAATTTTCAATTACAACATTGAAAAGAGAAAATAGATTTCTTACAGTGATGAATAATAAGGTTCAATCCACACGCTGTCCTATAGGATTATTTGAAGACAATCCTATAAATGATGACCATAGAGATAACGGACACATCCATATTCTTCTTATTAGATAATAAAAACTTATTTAAGGTGACTGTGAATATTGCTAAAAGCCCACATTTCCTAGGCACATTGCAACTATGGAGAGCCCCATAACTATGTTCTGGCCAGTAAGAAATAAGCAGAAATGTTGTAAAGGCCATGTAGGAGGTTTCTTGAAAGGAACTCACTTAACTGGCAGAATAGCCCCTTTGTCCTCTTTTGCCTCCTCCTGCTGCTGCCTTGGAATGAGCAAATGATGACTGAAGCAATAGCAACCATATTGGACCACGAAGTGACCTTGTAATTGGAAGCCAAGGTGTAAGAGGAAAATAGAATTAGGGTCTCTGATGGCACCATGAAGCCACATAGTAACAACACTCATATTCCTACCCCAAACTTGTTTTCAAGAATAGGAAATAAATTTCTATCCTGATTACACTGATACTATTTAGACTCTTTCTATTATTCATAGTTTAACCTAATCCTGATGATTATTATTGTTTAATTGAAATAACTAATTTGCTTCCATAGTTTCTTCTACATTGTGGCCATGCAAACACTACTTTAAATATTTTTCTTTGAAAACCTCAATTATATTGGCTTTTGTGTGTCCCTTTGCTTTATTGCTGTAGAATGCTGCAGGTTTCCTATCTGATATCCATTCTCCCTTTTGTCCTTATTGACAGAAGCACAATTTTGCTTAGAGTAGCAATGTGCCCCGCTGAAATATGAGGCCACAGAACAGAAGTCTGAGAAATTATAAGAAGAAATATGCTATGGATCCTAAAAGGGTCTTTCCTAGGAAGTTCTTCACTTTATTTCTTTCCTGTGAGGCTAAAGGGTGTAATATTCCTCTTGAAATAATGAGGCAACAGTTCTGAGGACAAAAGCTACAAGCTGAGGATGACAGATCAGTAGTTTAGCGGACTGCAACATTCATGACCTCACAGAAGCATTGCATAAGCACTGGATTGCCTACATCCAAACTTCTTGTTTTGAGATAAAAATAGCCCCTATTGCCTTTAGGCACTGCCATTAGATTTCTGTTACTTCACTTCCATGAAACTAAACAAAATTTAAAAATTCTAGCCTTTTGCAGCCCGTTTTTACAAGTGCCACACCATTCCTGATGGTTGCTTATGAACCTAATTTGTTAGAAGCAATGCCTTTTTTCAGTACTACACAAATGTGATACGTTCGCCATGGTGTATTATAGAATAGTAGGCTGAAATGATTTCATGTCCTTACATTTCAATCCACAGATTGTTTAAACATGTTGAAATATATGTATATATATGCACATACATACACATAAATATGTACTTAAACAAACTTGATTAGGTATATTTCCATAGTTTTATGTCTTACTTTATTTGGCAATCAACTATGGAAAGAAATAAAGTTTTGAGTTAAGTCAAACTGCATAAATATTTGCTGTATAAAGTAGTAGGATTAAATGCACAAAGACTTAGAGGGTTAACACAATAATTAGTACGACTGGGGGAAGCAAAAGTCTTGGAGTGACTGCTGGAATTTGAAAAATCAGGAAGGGCAGGAAGCATGGGGAGCCATCAACACGGTCCTTGTTGCCTGTGGTGGCAAGCCTCAAAATTTTCTTATACCACAAAGCTACTGGCATAAGATTTCATCTCATCAGCCACTTGCTGATACCTACGAGGTTACTGTTGCTGAGATGAATGATTTCTCTGTCTCTTCCTTCTCTAAAATTTTGCACCAGTGTCTTTCACTGGTAGAGTCCAAGTTGGAATGCTGCTGGCAACAGAGTCTGCAAAATGTTTTATACAAGGGAGAGCTTCAAAGGATAAGGATGATGCTGAGCATCAATAAGTAACATTTGGCACAATTTCTAGGCCATATGACATATGTTCTCAGGTACCCAAATACAAAGAAAAGAATTCCTATGTTCGTTCATTCATTCATTCATTCATTCATTCATTCATTCACTTGTCTATTAGATTTAAGAATTCTTGTACTTCTAAATAAGATTAAGTATGTAAAAACACTTATAACTTACATTATTCTCTTAACTCCACTAACGAAGCTCAATTTTGAGTTCCTCTAGATACCCTTCAGATTACTAAGGTGATTGCATGGCAGTACTGTCAGGCAGACTTTCTGACAGTCCCAGAGCTGTTGAAGAAATGTAAGCTTGCATAAGCATCTGTTTACTTCTATCAATATTTCTGCTCCTGGCCTCCTAATATCTCTGGAAATCAGTGTCAAAAACATTTCTGCAAAATCAGACCTTATTCTTCCCAACTGTTCATTACTTTGCACATCACTTAAGTTTCCGGGATGATCATATAAGAACATGCATACTATATATAAAATACTATGCTAAAATTTGTCTTCAGAACATTAAGTTTATACTTTCTCCTTAAAATCTTTTAGGTATTCTTTTATCAGATAGCCACTAACTTCAACTTATGTTATACTGACTTTCAGGTAGACTGAGAGATAAGGCCTCTTGGTAGGCCTTGCTAATTGTCTTCCATATTTGCCAAAAGTGATTTTATATCTTACTAAATACTCATTCCATTTTGTTTTGCTTAAAATATGAGGGGTGTGAGCTTTATTCAGCTACCTTAGTTTTAGAAATCTGATATCAAATATGCAAGTGTTTCTTCTTTAACAATGCATGCATTCATGAAAAAAACACCTTGTGTTCTACAAAATCATGCACTAAAAATAACCATCACCCTGGAGAAATGAATAGAAGCTCCAACTGAGATAAAACCCTTGCAAAACACATGTGTGATAAAGGACATATATCCAAAATATATAGAGAACTCTTAAAACTCAATGATAAGAGAACGAATCACCCAGTTAAAAGGCAGGGAAAGATCTGAACAGACATCTCACCAAAGAAGATATACAAATAGATAATAAACATGAGATGTTTAATATCTTATGCCATCAGAAAAATCAAATATAAAAATAACAATGAGATACTTCTATATAGCTATTAGAATGGCTAAAATCCAAAGCACTGAGAACACCAAATGCTGATGAGGAATGTGAAGCAACAGAAACTCTCATTTCTTGCTGGTAGGAATGCAAAATAGTATAGCCACTCTGAGACACAGTATTATGGTTTCTTTTTTTTTTTTGTCCCAGCTCTATTTTATTTTATTTTATTTATTTATTTTTAGAGAGAGGGGAAGGGAAGGAGAAAGAGTGGAAGAGAAACATCAATGTGTGGTTGCCTCTCATGTGTCCCCCACCAGGGACCTGGCCTGCAACCCAGGCATGTGCCCTGACTGGGAACCGAACCGGTGACCCTTTGCTTCACAGGCCTGTGCTCAATCCACTGAGCTACACCAGCCAGGGCTGAACAGTATTATAGTTTCTTACAAAGCCTAACATACTCTTCCCACTTAATCCAGCAATCATACCCTTAGTTATTTCTGAAAATGAGTTGAAAACTCTGTTCACACAAAAACCTGCACATAAATGTTTAGAGTATCTTAGTCATAATTTCAAAAATTTAGATGCAACTAAGATATGCTTGAATAGGTTAATGACTAAGCAAACTGTGGTATAGCCATATAATGGAATGGTAGTAAGCAATAAAAAGAAATAAGCTATCAAGGCATGAAACATCATGGAAGAATCTGAAATGCACACTGCTAAGTGAAAAAATGCCAGTCTGAAAAGGTAACAGAGTCTACATGACTCTATACATACATTCTAGAATAGATACAACTACAGTAAAAGGATCAGTGGTTTCCAGAGCTTTACCAGGGCAGCTGGGCGCAATGGGAGGAATTAGTAAGTAGAGCACAGGAGATATTTAGGTAGGTGAAACTATTCTGTTATGATATAAAAGGTAGGTACATGACACTATGCATTTGTTAGAACCCATAGAACTAAACAGCACAAAGCGTGAACTCTAATGTAAACTATGGACTTCACTTAATAATAAGGTATCAATATTGGCTCATCAATTGTAACACATGCATCATAAATGCAAGATGTTAATAACACGTGAGACTGTGGGGTAAGAGAAAGGAGAACTTTCTGAACTTCCTGTTCATTTTTCTGTACTCCTAAAGCTGCTCTAATAAATAAAGCTCATTCGATTAACAAGGTAAGTGGCAAGATTTAGGGAAATAAACATGTTGAGGAAAAATCCAATGTAACATCCCCCAACTTCACAACCACAGCACTACAAAAAACTAATGAAAATGCTGGCACAGTTAAAAACAAAATTTCAAAACATACATTAGAGCATATAGAACTCCACAAAAAAATTAGTTAAGAATGATGCAAAAGTATAAGGAAAGGTTGATTTATAAAAATATGGGCAAATGCACAAGGATCAGGGAGAACTGTTCAATACGCACTTCAAGAGCGAGCAGGTGGCAAGGCTGAGCCGAGAGGAAGAAGGAGTGGTGAGTGGGCATAATGTATAAGACTGCTTTCCACCACAGCTTAGTCCATTCAGCTGTGCTGGTGGAGTTAGGGAGAAGCTGCTTTTCCTTGGTAGTCAAAACACTAATGTACTAGAGAAAATCATGTATAAGTCAATTGATTTCCACATTTTATTGACATCCCTACTTGCCAATAACTATTCATATTACACAAACATAGACCATAGCAGAATGAACTGCTTTTGTTTCCCTGTTTCTTTACCCCAGCAAAATAACTTAAGCCAATTAAATATACTGTCATTATAGCTCCTACATTCATGGAGATTGTGCTCAAGATACCTTATCATACTCATTAGATTCAACAGTAAATATCATCGAGGGTTTGAAGTACACTTTATATGAATCACTGTGTAATAAAACTATGAACAATAAAATTAAAACCAATTAAATAAAACTTCACAGATTACTCTGAATTGAAATATTTAGTGCATTTTTCTTTGTGAAAGAGTTTACCAGCAAAACATAACATCTCATTTTCAGCAGGACTCATAAATAGACAACAACAGATCATTATCTGCCCTGGCTGGTGTAGCTCAGTGGATTGAGCTCCGGCCTGAAAACCAAACAACTGCGGTTCGATTCCCAGTCAGGGCACATGCCTGGGTTGCAGGCCAGTTCCCAGCAGGGAACACACGAGAAGCAACCATATGTTAATATCTCTCTCTCTCTCTCTCTCCTTCCCTTCCCCTCTAAAGATAAATAAAATCTTTAAAACAAGATCACTACCTACACGAAAGTGTCACCATGCTCAATTCACTTATGAGTCCACTTACTTAGCTAATTTCTTCACTGTTGACAAAACTCCCACACAGGCATTTTCTAATCAAATTTAATCATCCTGTTACTGTACTCTCTAATCCTATTTCAGCATATTCCGCACTGGCTACTTTCTAGAGATGAGGTGGTAAAGTGACCTCTTCTGGTTTCCAAGGAAATCTAAGGGAAGAAAACAGAAAACTAATGGAATTGGGGTGGGGGAAAATCACACACATGCCCCACACACACACACACATGCATACACACAAACACACACACACACACACACACAAACCACAAAAACCCATAGGTCTTTAAGTCAGAATACTTAGTTGCAAAACAGAATGAAACCATGGATTATTTATTTATAGCAAAAATTTTAAAATTACTCCTTGCATTATTTTGAGATTATAAAAATGGATTTCCAAGGGCCCACGAATGCCTTGAGTTGTGGGTAATATTATCTGTATCTGTTTACTTTTTAGGTAGAGAATATATATTTCTTATTGGAATTTTAAAATCATTCCTGATCCTCCAAAAATATTAAAACCACTTATGCAAGAAAAAGGTATGTGTAGCTTCAAATGACACTCAAAATAGGTAGAAAAGCATTTAAAAAAACAAACAGTTGACTCTTGGATATAGCTAATTACCTAATACCATCTAAAGCCAAATAAGTATTGGATTAGTTTTGTAAATGTTTATAAGAAAAGTGATTCATATTTGTCTTTAATCATTTTAACTTTTTATTGGAAAGTTTTAATATCTAACATCTAAGTAAATAGCAACAAAAAGGCACAGCACTATTAAAGCATTTTAACTAGAAAGAAAAATCAAATTTCAGCCAGACTGATTTCCATAATAAAAAACTGAAGGTAACAGGTTGATCCAATAAGTTTAAGAGATGATCCCACTATAATAAATGAAAGGAAGTCCAGTTAACTGGAGCCAGGGTGGCAAGTACTTATTGCAAGCAAAGTTTTCCTTTGAAAAGAACACTGAGCTGACATATTAGAGGAAATTTCTTGCTCTTGGTTTCTTTGTGACACCCTCATTCTACAGTATATTCATTAGGGCAGAGCTGTCATGTTCTTTAAATTTCTATAGTTAGCATGTCTTCTAACAAGGTAGATAATTAACATTTCTACTCTCTGACATAACAAAGACTCCTAGTCTTATAAGACACACTATTTATAGTGTATGGAAGGAGAAAAAAAGTGAGTAAAATGTTTAGAAATAAAGCTGACCTGTAATTATATAAGTTGAAATTTTCTTCTGGTAGCTAAACATTTATAATTTAGTCATACTAAATTAGATTTTATCTTCAGAGCAAACTAGATGATCTTTTTTCTATATTTTAGTATCATTAAAAACAAATTTATAAAGCAAACTATCTACCCAATAGTCAAAATTTTTCACAAAAAAATAGAGAAATAAATGAATTCATTTACTTATTTTTGATTCACTGACTCCATTGCTGATTTTATTAGGACATTTACATGAGGATATATATTAAAACAGATAATTTAAAGAAAATAATGTACCAATATCTGGGGAAACAAAATTGCATCAGTCAAAGCAATAGAGAAAAAACACAAATAAAAAGGACTTGTAGTCTTATGAGGACACTAATCTGTAGCTTTTAATTTGTATTGCCATCCCTGGTAGCTAAAAGTAAAGGCAAATGTGATTGAATACATGATATAATGCATTGCATACAAGAGGAGAATACACCACTTACTTAGGGGTGGTTTCAGTGGCAAGGAATGGTGTCAGAGTCCAACTCATGAAATTGGTATTTGAAAATGTTTTTGAAGGGATATCATAAAGGAATAGAAAGTGATATGTTGGATAAGGTTTTAGTAACAATCCTATCGTTGATGTGGAGCAAGTTGTGTAAGCTGAGGGTTGTTTTATATAGAATATTTGTGCATAAGCTGAAAGTGTAACATCAAAGCACAGTAAAGGCAATTTTGTTTGGGGAAGATCTAAACAGTGCCACCCACATATTTACTTTTATTATAATTTGGATTGCTCTGAAAATAAATCATAGACTATCCAGAAGCATGGGCTAATCACATGTTCTTTAGAAGAACATTCAAATATTTCATATCTTTCAACAATTTAAAAAAATTAAAGTTGGGCCACAGACATTGTTAAGAATCTAAAATACTGGTATTTTATTCTATTCTTCATTACTTCTTTAGCAATAAGAATAAAATATGAATTACTAATCTCTGTGCTTCTATAGAACTTTGTGGAAATTGCCAAGTTATTGTGTGTTGTATCTCATCAAGGACAAAGACCAAATCTCACCTATCTTTGTATCCTAGCATCTAGCAAAAAGTGGAATATAATGAACTTTTAATCCATTATTCTTTCTTGAATGAGCCACTTTTCAGACTTTTCAGAGCATCACCTTTGTTCATATAGCTGGAAAAAGGTCAAGGTTATACACCAACTACAACCAAGAAATCTAGCTTATAGTCAAACTTTTCTCTGGCATCAATTCAAAATCATTAACTAAAAGCACTGTATTGACTGAGGTAGATATGAATTTTTTTAAATGCCAGAAAACAAACCTTCAAAATCTAACTATATCTGTATTATGTCAGTGACATGACAGGTCACCATTCACTCAAATGATCAATGAGACAGTGGCCATATCCCACTTTCTAAACTGGGTGAGGATTATGCCAGTAAGATCCAGATTTTTAAAACAAGTGACCTGAGCATTTACTATTCAGCCATATTTAAAGTCATAATTTTACAAGTCAAGTTCTCTAATTATAATAAAACTTTTTTTAATTTTTAAAAGATTTATTTATTTATTTATTTATCTTTAGAGGGTAAGAGAAGGAGAGAGGGAGAGAAATATCAACGTATGGTTGCCTCTCGTGTGTCCCCTGCTGGGAACTGGCCTGCAACCCAGGCATGTGCCCTGACTGGGAATCGAGCCGCGGTAGTTTGGTTTTCAGGCCTGAGCTCAATCCACTGAGCTACACCAGCCAGGGCTGAATTATAATAAATCTTTGGAGTAGGGCCCATACATCAACAGTAGAATCGTTCAATTTAGTCCCACTTCCCTGAGCCAGGCTTGAAAAGAGAATGGTGATAGTAGATCATAGTAAGGAAGTATAGAGTGAAGTACACTATAGTGTGTGTCCAAACAATGTCAAAATCAAAATCAAATGATCAAATTCAGAAAGTTTGTTAATATTGTGGAAATAAAATGGTTCACCCCTGCACTTAATGTGAATAGAATATTCTTGCAACAGGCAGGAAACATACATAGAATAATAGGTGAAATAAAACGACCTCCTTCCCATACTCTATAAGGTGACTGCGTTGCCAGAATACAATGTCTCAGCACCTTACTACTTGAAGTGTGGTTTGGAGACTAGCAACCTCTGGCATCACCTTGGATATTGTTAGAACTGCTAAATCTGAGGCCCAACCTGACATTTACTGAATGAGAACATCCATATTAGTACAATCCTTATAACTGAGTTTGGAGAACAAGATCCCTAAGTAAAGACAAAGTGAGAGGTTTTTGCTGTTTTCATTTTGTTTTGTTTTCAATGTGGTTTAAGCTTGGATTCAATATACTTATCACTTAGGGGATTTATATGCACATTAAATTTCAAGAGGCACTGCTTTAGCACCTAGTATGCCCCCCCCCAAATGATGTTAGTAAGATTTAAAAATGTCAATAAGACCATGGCTATGACTGAAAGAAGACACTTTTATTTTGTTTTTCTTTGGTGGGCAGTTAATTCACCCATATTATAAGGTGTTTACTAGTTTTAAATAAAAAAGAATAACATTTTTGCTTCTAGTAAAACCATGTATGAATTCCAAGTTATACATTGCCCATTTTTGAAAGACCATGAAATTTTCTAAATTAGTAAATACTCTAAATGACCACAAATTTTGACTTCACTTTGTTATTAAACTGAAGCATGATTTTACAGTTTTATTTTTACATGAATGATGACCCAGTTATGTATTTACATTTCCAAAATTAATTACAATTTAATAATTCATAAGGTCAATAGTTAAGTTTTTAGGAAATCTACAGGTGTTTGCAACTTGTAGGTCCTGGATATCATATCCAAACAAGAATAGAAGTGGAACCTTTTAACTGAGTTTGGACAACAAGACCCCTAAGTAAGAATGAGGTAAGAGGTTTTTATTGTTTTCATTTTGTTTTGCTTTCGATGTGGTTTAGGCTTGGATTCTATGTACTGAACACTGTTTAGAAAACATGTCTCACAACTGCATATGGGCTTTATTGGAGCGTCCCTTGCCTGGTGTCACCCAGCTCCTGTGTTGGAGCTAGGTCTTACTACGCAATGTTTCAGCACTACGGACAGCGCCTAGGCACCAACTCCTAGGAAAAGGAGGGGATCCGGTTGGGTTTGCATTGAGGAGAAAAGGTGGAAGCAGGGAAAAAGAACCAAAATGCCGCATGCAGTCCCCAGTTAAACCTTTCACTGTGTCTTTCCTGTATCGGAGAAGAAAGACATTTAGAGCCCTCACAAACACGCGCGAACACGCTAATAATTACACACTGCTACATCGAAGTAATCTATGCACATTTTCCTGCAAAACACTCGCGCGCGCACGTACTTCGCGGGCGCCCACGTCCTCTTCCTCTCACCGACAGATACAGACATTTACACACGTAGGCCAGGAAAGCGCTAACCACGGTCCTGTGACTCCACGCAGGTTCCCAAGACACGCCTTTTACATTATTACTGAACCGATCAGCGAACACAGACAAACCTGCCGGCACTTAAGTCTACTCACTGGATTTCATCTCCATGGCAACAAGCATGGAAGGTGAGACAACCCTGCCTAAGTAACTTTCTCCCCCTACCCTGCGCATTAACTGAAGGGTTCCAGGGCAGGTCCAGATGAGAAGCATGTCCTCATTCTCTTGTATTTCTGAAGCTAGGAAGAGGGAAAGGAGGTGGGGGAATGGGGGGAAGGAGCCTGCAGGTCTGGAGAGTTCAAATTCTAAAGGAGAAAGAGCACAAATGTTTCTGTTGCTGCTGCTGCTGCTGCCAAAAAAGCAAAACAAAACAAAGAGCATGTGTGTGTGCAGTTTGCTGATGCTTCTCCCATGTTTTGCAGGAGGCTTCTATGCTTCTTCAGTTTAATATGTCCAAAGAGAACTGCAGACAAACAAGGCAGAATGGTAATGATAGTCTAGGTTTCTCTAGTGAGACATTTTGAGAATTTACAGAGAAGGTTTTCAGTGCTTTGAGAGGAACGAATATCAGAGTCCTTGAGGAGTCATCGAAAGATTCTCTTAAGAAGGAAATTCTCTTAAGGTTGAAATCCGAATGGTTGGGGGATGGATTTTGGCAGCCCCAAGGTTTTGCATTCCTGGAAGGCCTGAAATTTATGCACTTCATCATGATGAAGACATCTGGGTTTGTAATTTAGGGTTTTCTTTTGATTACAACACATTCCATTCCTAATGATTAACTAGCTCTGTGCAGATGTGGCCTCAATAATATTTCTTTCCCCTCTATTTTTAATAGGATTTAATAACCTTGCTATATGGTGTGGAAGTATGTGTGTGGGGGGGGGAGGATTCATTATTTTTAAGCTTGGGTTCTCTTATGTGTCTCATTTCATGAAATTGTAAATGTACACATTATTAGCATTAGAGATTATTATATCTATTTACCAATATCAAAATAATTTCCATCCAGAACATCATATTATAATATAATAGTTGTTATTTCCAATTTACTGTTTGGAATATTATTAATAGAAGAATAAATGGGAAAAAACCTGTTGATTAAAATAAAATACAGGAGGCTCTTTATCTTTAATGGGCAATATTTTCAATATTGATTCTCCAATTGCACATTGCTGCATACAAATTAAGTAACTATGTTTCTGAAAAATGAATTTTTGTATCTCCAATCAGTAAACTTATATCATAGAAAAACAAGTATCACACATAACATTCACAATTATAAAGGGTTATATATCAGGTATAGAGAATACTGCTATCTGCTTGACTACCCACAATGGTATGATTTGTGAGACTTAACATGGAAAGATTTTATTTATTGGTTAATAACTGCAGTGAGATTTGGGCCTTGTGGTGTCTATAGCTATAACCTTGGCTCAATCCTATGATTCAATCCACGGGACTTAGAGATACCAGATTTTGACAGTTGTCATGTAGGAAATGATGTATTTTTTAACTCAATTGTTTATTTCTAGAAGTATCTAAATAATTATTTCAGTGAATATGGCTTAGGGCAATATCTTTTAGCAGTAGTACTACAAAAATGTACTTAAATGCTTTTATCATAATAAATACAGACCCTCATATTTAAACTGTCCAGTGTTGATAATTTTACCCATTTTTTGTTGTACAGTATTTTAAAAATAACTTTTACCTCACAATTTTACATTCTACTCTTTTTTGAAAATTGTATTTTTAACTATTTTTTCTCACAAATGTTTATTTATGGTTTCATAACTCCATGGTCTAGAGTTCTCTTATTTACTATTTCCCAGTATACAAGATGTGAAGATGATGATTTCCCCTGAGGTAGGCAAGAACCTGCGGATTTTTTTTTTTTTTTTTTTGCTTTCCCATCTATCCAAGGATTAGAGAAACTGAAATGTATCATTTATCCATAGTTGTAAAATAATTTTGGATACTTATTAATTAGTGAAGAAATCAGTGTTGTAACTGAAGACTTCTATTTATTGTTAACAGTATCTTATTATTGACATTGCTCTTATATCAAATTATCCTCTTCACCAATATATAGGTACAAAGCTCAGCACACTTAGCAGTATATTTGCAAACACTTTAGACTCTGTGTTGAAATGAGACAAGTTGTTCACCTCACAGAGCAAGAAAAATGCAGAGTTTGGGCAAATGTTTAGGAAATTTAGGCCTGAAAATACTGGTATTTCAATTTCTATATGAAATTGAATTGGCTTAAATTACCAAAAGCATCTGTTTGCTGAAGATACTGTTAGGCAACTGCTTAACTTTTTACTTTTCTTCTTGTATAGAAACAGCCTACAGAAACGGCCAGACTTTCTTCAACCTTGAATACTACCCTTTCAGTTCTTCTCCTTGACCCGTATTTTGTTTTTATTTTCAGTAGAATGGAGAATTTTAAGATTACTATAAAAGTCTAAGGTCTTTCTTTTAAGATACTAACAAAACGTTCTATTTTATCCCAATTTTTTTTGTTAAAAATTGAAATTTCATAGTTCTTTTGAAACCCAAGTGAATTTACTCAGCTCTACTTTTAAAAACTCAATGTATAGTCATGTTCTTACTATTGAAAGTTCTTAGTCTAATGATCTCAACTTCTGCACTTTTAACTTTTGTGCAAATAAGACTTCCTTTCTGTCAAGTTTCTTTTACCACCTGACTCCACGTTCTTCTTAACCTTTGTCCTAAACCCTCTTCATTTGAGTGTCTTTCCTGGACTTTCAACCAAAATTTTTAAATGATGCAAAAATTCTGAATGGCAATGCCCTATTTTTCAGTGTTTAGTTCCAATTACCACTGAGGAATTTGACACTGTTTACCCACCCCTTTTAGACACTCCAGCCTCCTTTGTTCCAGGTGTACGAGTAAAACTACGGTTTTACTCGTAATAGGATCACTCCTTATACAACTCCACAAGCAGATACTATTTTCTTCTTTTAAAAGAAACATTCATTGAGGCTCATTCCTAGACTTCTTTCATCTTCAATCCTTTCTAGCGCATGCAAATAGAACCTTAATGGAATTACGACAAATTGCCTCTGGATCAATTTGTAACAAGTAGATCTGTCTTCCTATAGTATCACACTTCCAATATTTGGATGCAACTATCATCTTCCTTAATCTTTCCTTTCCTAGTCAAAACTCTGCAGTTCTTTCCATCTCTTAAATTTTGATCTGCAAAATTTTAATGCTGGTACGTATTGGATACTCCATCTGGGATGCACTCTTCTACACAAAATTTATTTGACAATAATGCCCTTAAGATATTCTCCCCACCAGCAATTTTATGCTGGACAAAATGATGTGGATTAATTTATTGAAAACTGCCCATAAAGTGTCCGTTATGATCCACTAATTTACTAAGTCCAGCGCAGAACTCTTCATTTCCTTTATCAGTAAGTTTATACTTTGCTCATTTTTCCTTTATTTTGGTTAATGAAAACACTGTTTTTGCACTTGTCCAGTGTTCACAGAGTGGAGTCACCTTTGATGTCTCTCTCTTCATGGCCCACTATGTTAGTTGCTGTACCCTATCCTTCATATCTTTATAAACATCTTTCAAACCCATACCATCTTCCACACATTCAGTTCGTAGTCCAGGCCTGTATTGCTTCTCACCTGGACCATTTCTTTCCATGACGCTTCCTTCCTGAAATCTGTGTGTACCTCAGTCTCATCATCAGACCACTTGGCCTCTAGGCAAACAAATTTCAAACTCAATCTGTCAAGATATCTCACATTTTGGCTTACACCAACCTGTCCTAATACCTAATGGTTTGTTTCCATTACTCTCCTTTGCTTGGGTCAAATTGTTCACTGTCCTCTAAACAAATCCAGAACTTTTCTGCTTTCATATTTATTGTCATGTTCTTTTCTTCTACACATATCTAAATCTTCTGTGTTTCAAGACTCAGTTCAAATACAGTCCCTTACAAGAAAAACTCTCCTGATCCCTAAATGGGTGAAGTTTCTATTCCTCGAAATTTGATTATCCTCGCTGAATCTCTTTTTTCATCAAGTTGTTGAAGATAATATCAGCTCTGTATCATTATTATAGAGATTAAATAAAATAGCATGTAAAGGAGTGTTTGGTACACAGCCTATGCTAAATACAGGTTTGTTTCCTTTGTAGAAGCTTATACTATTTCATTCCTGTTTGTGTGTAGGTTCCCTCCCTTACAAGTTGAGTAATCTCTTTGAATAGAGAGGGCCACGCATCTACTAGAACATATTAGTAGCAACTTAGTAAATATTTTTACATGGTATCTTCAGGATTTTTTTAAAAAATCAAATAAAAGTTTTCTTGTTCTTTTTACTTTGACTAAATGTATTTTAAAGTTCTGGATGTTTAAAACTTAGATATTTTAAACCAGAACTTTATTCATTAAATATTATATTTTCAGTACATTTAATTCAATTCAATTAAGATATTTATTGAGTACTTACAATATGCCAAGAACTGTGGCCACAACTTAAGAAGTAGTTATTTTTCCATAAAAATGATAAGTAACTCAATTTACAGACTGTCTAAGACTCTAAGAACAGAGCATTATCTGATATATGTTAGACAAATTGTAATATAAAATATAAGGGTGTTTGTAAGTCTAACTAGAAAGATACCTTGTTTTTTAATTACTATTCACATTCAATATTATTAATATTTTACATTAGTTTCAGGTATACAGTATAATGTTTAGACAATCATACACTTTACAAAGTGTTTCCCCTGATATTTCCATTACCACCTGGTACCATGGTTATTACAATATTATTGGCTATATTTCCTATGCAGTACTTTACATCTTCATGACTACTTTGTAACTACCTATTTGTAGGAAGATACCTTGTTCTAATTTAATAGTGACAAATCAGTTGTGTTTTATTGCCATAGCTAGAAAATGCATTTTTTATTTGTCTGTTTGGTTGGTTGGTTATTTAGTAGATTTGAATGAGAAAGAGTCCAGTGGATTAATCATTGGCTAGGAGCCAACTTGGCAAGGCTTAACTCTTGTAATGATCAGCTGTCATCCTGTGTCTGTGTGCTTTATGATTTTTAAAAACACAAATAAATTTAGTTAAAGCATAATTATACTCAATTTAGGCTGTTTCTACATGATGGCAAAATTAACTAGCTAAAAAGTGTACAGATCATTGAAAACTGCTAGGTGCTTTAACTTTTGTGATACAAATTATTGCAGGTTGGTGTCCTCAGAAACCAGATTCTGAGGCAGAGTTGAGCAT